>OMMV01234112.1:0-10830 GCA_900302635.1 Chatrabus melanurus | reverse complement strand
GCTCAGATTCTGATATTGTACGACTCGGTTACTTTTACTGCTTGGCACATAACAGGCCAGTGTTGAAGTAGATATATTAATAACATATTAATTCAAATTATAAAAGGGGTGAATTTATAACTACATGTGCACAAGTAAAAGGGGAAGTAAATAGCACAATAGGATAGCATACAAAGCACTACATGCACGACTCAGTCAGGTGTGGTTCAACAAAAGCTGTTAAATAATAATAGGCTAAAGCTGTGTATGGAGGGTGAGAATTAAAAGTTGAAAAAAATTCCGGTGCGCCGCGGTACGCGATGTTTAGGACAACCAGGTTCTCTTGTAGGACAAGTAGAGTTTCTTTCCTACTTGTCCTATGGACAAGTGTCCTACTTGTCTCCTACTATGGACAAGTAGGCTGAAAGCCTTAATGTCTATCCCTGTGTATGTATGTACAATGATAATAAAGACCCTTCTTCTTCTTCTTAATAAAACCTTTCCATAGGCCAACCATGTTAAAAACCCAATAAACCACATTTCCCGTAAGACATTTTCCCTTCCCCCGCTATTCACGATACAGTTTGTCAGCCATGTGTCTTGAAAACGATGACAAGATGCTGACGTTACACCCGCTCTTAAAGGGAGCAAAGAGGAAGAAAATTAAAGGGTCATATATGGCAAAACTCGTAATACCGTTGTGGGAGCTGAATTCATATCAGATGACATCACCATACATTGTGCTTTGGCCAGGGCCAAGGTTGACGCCAAGAAGTGCTTGTTCTCAAAATTATCAACAGTCTGCGTCTGTATTTATGTCATACGAACGTATAAAGCACATATTATGTTTTCATTTCAGTGTCTTTTTTCTAAGTGACCCATTGAAGCCATTCTCCTCGTCTCTGTGTCATGATTTTTGCTATCACATATTTGGCACCCAAATGTGGGGCAGACCTGAGCCGGAGACCACCTTCAAAACTGCATCCTCATTCTAAGAGGACCCCAGAAGGCGCCAACAGAAGGTAAGAGAATCTTTCTCTCAATTTAATGTGGGTTCATTAGAATGAGGGTGTAGAGGAGTGTCCAGCTCATCTCAGTGAGCCCCCAGCTGTGTGGCCGGAGACAGAAAGGATGGCTTCAATGTATTTATTTATGTATTTGTATGCATACAAATGCTTGTCCTAACAGTAACAGGTGATTTGAATTGGCATTTACAGGCCAGTCAAGTGAGAATAGTTGTCTTTGGTTTTGCTGTTTTTGCTATACGCGCACCGAGGCCCGTGCGTGCGTGTGTGAGCGCTCTGAGGGGCTGTGTGTCTTAGGCTGTTATTGTGAAAGCAGCTGGCATTTTGAGAACACAGAGTGCTGTGGAGATTAGAGTTGTCTTTGGGTTTTGGGGGTTTTTTTGCACCGGTGCGTGCATGTGTGAGTGTTACTGTCGTGTGTAAAAGTTGCTATTGTGGAAAAAGAGAAATTTTGTGTTATGTCGGGAAGCGCTGTGAAATGTTGACTGCGGAGGACCTCTTGTAGCTGGGAGATGGGACCGAGATAAACTGCAAAATTATTTTGCTAGGATGATGTTAGGGGTGAAGGCAGCAAAAGGCGTAAGACCTTCACTCATAATTGTGCCCATAGGCCATTACAATATTGCATATATTAATATATTATTATAACTATATATGACTCTGAGCTGGGCTGATAGATTTAAAACATAATCTGGACATATGTGATAAAAAAACACTAAAATTGGCTGGAGGTAGGAGATATTCAGAAGGGGGGGTCATTAAGCTGCCCTCATCCCGTTAAAATTCATGAGCCTCTCTGGTTTCACTGACTGTGAAATCCAGGGTTAACTGTTCATGTTTGTGTGTGTGTGTGTTTGTCAACGTTTGTCTTCCTCCTCCTGTGTCTGTGTTATCTGACCAAAAGCATTCTTTAACTCTGTGTTTTAATGTTGTAACTTCTCTCACAGCTGAATATTTCAATGTTTAAGTGTATGCTGTGATATTTGAACGTTTACCTCAAGACTCTCATTGTAATGAATAGGGTTGAGTCCCTCCTCCCTCCCCCCATCCCTCCCTCTCTCTCTCATGTGTATGGAAGCTAAACAGTGCCAAACTCAACAGAAGAAAAATTTGGAATGTGTATGTGTGTGTTGGGTGCACGGGAAATAAGAACACAAGTCAGTTGGTTGGAACGCCGCATGTTTGAAGGACAAAATATGTAAATATAGGACATATATATTGCCATCAATTGTAGGTCTGTAGCTGCTATTGTTTTGTGACTGTGTTATGTTGTTTGTCAATTGTTTGTTTTTGTCTCGCTGTGTGGTGTGTTGCTGTTTGTGCTGTCTGTCACTGCTCTGTGATGTTGTTTTGTGGATGAAGTGTTAGGTTTGCACATTCAGTCTGGTGCTGCAGACAGGGCATATACCCTGGTTAAATGTGCCCTATCTTCAGCATTAGAAGAGTGTGTGTTGCCCTGGTTAGTGGCTGAAGTGGACTTGTCAATTGGCGGAAGTCTCAGCTCGAATGAGGAATAGTTTGTTGGGAAATCAGTGAAGTGCACTAAATGCATGTGTGGGCTGTGAATAATGTGCCTTATAAATGTGAACAGGAGACATTTTCAGAAATGTTTTTCTGTGAGAGTGGGCTGGCATTGCCGGCTGCTGGCTTCCACTCACAAAAATTTACAAAACAATTGTTAAATGGAGATTTATGGCAATATTAATGGTCCCACATTTGTGCAGTGATGGGGTGAGAGGACTTATTAGCAGAGGTAGGCGGTCATATATAGGAATAATGTATATAATGTTGCATGGCGGAAGTGAACTAATCAGAAGGTTGTGTGTTCAATTTTTGTTGGGGTCATTAGTATATAGATGTTTGTGATGAAGCAGGTAAACAGAAGGAGGCTGTAAGTCGAACAGAGGATAAGTTGCATAGAAAGAATGAGTTAGAGAGAGTGTGTTTTGATTCCACACCAGGTGTCTGATAAGGAGGGAAAGCAAGTCAGGGAAAATAAGGGCAGAGTAAGTGCATGTAACATGGTAGGTATGACATGATTTGAGAGCAATAAACACTCTGTTAACCTTTATCAAGTAAATCAAAAAGTGCAATGATGCAACCACTGGCTCTTGCACTTCCAAATTATTTTAAAAGTTTCTATCTGTATGAATCACATGGATAAAATTATGCAACAGCAGCAGTGCACCCAATGTTTGAGGTAGCATCTGCTGTCACCATAGCTTAGGAGATTCACAATTCACATCCACACCTATCATAAATTGGCAACTTAACAGACCAAAGGAAATTTGTGTTAACTGACAAAAGAATAAAAACATATTACAATTTCCTAATGTACCCACATTTCACAATAAAAGCATGTCATAATGTCAATACAGCTGACAGCCACTCCTTCCCAAAGCAGTGGTATACTAATTTTATCAAGCTGTATTTGGACTTGAAAGCAGAAGCTTTACCACCGGTTACATTGTTTAAGCATGGCTCTTGCTATTGCACAAAGTGAGAGTCTTAAAACAGGATTCTCTATGATTCAAATAGGGAAAATGATCAATTTATGGTGGCATGTTTAGCATAATTAGCAGCCAATAGCTCAAAAATAAGCATGCAGGTTAGCTGAGAATGAAACTGTAAACATCTATACAAACTTGACAGTGTGTGTCATCTGTATGGATCTTTATGGAAAGTAAGAGGGGTTAAAAAAGACAGATAGGGCCCTTATTCAACATTATGATCTTGTTTGTAAACTAAAACTATTAAAACTATGATGTTTTAAAGAAAAATTAAGTGTCAAGTCCATAAAAAAGACGGGAATTCAAGAAGTTGCTCTAAGGAAAGGAATTGCAAGACCGATTGGTTATGTTCTACTACCTCACGGCCGTTTAAATATCTAACAATGGACTCTGCAGATGTAATTAAAGTTATTCATGAAAAGAAAAGCATCAAAACTCAGATACAGTGATAAAAAATTCTGTGTAGGGAGGTAATCCTTAGATTTGAAATTCCACAAATGACTAGCTCAGATAATTGGAAAGCCATTGCAGACAACGTGGTAAAAGGTATTTAACAAAAATTAGCACTAAACAAAGGTTAGGCTGTTTATCATCCACAAATACAAGTTAAATCAAGTTTAGTTTATTTATAGAAGCCTATTTATAGAAGACTATTAGAGCCTGAGCCAGAAGGTGAGGCTCTCGATTTACCAGTCGATTTACACTCCTATCCTCACCTATGGTCATGAGCTTTGGGTAATGACCGAAAGAACAAGGTCACGAATACAAGTGGTGGAAATGAGGTTTCTCTGTCGGGTGTCTGGGCTTACACTCAGGGACAGATTGAGATGCTCGATTATCTGGGAGGGACTTAGAGTAGAGCCGCTGCTCCTTTGTATCGAAAGGAGCCAGTTGAGGTGGTTCGGGCATCTGGTCGTCTCCCAAGGGAGGTCTTCCAGGCACGTCCAACTGGGAGGAGGCCCCGGGGAAGACCCAGGACACACTGGAGGGATTATATTTCCCAGCTGGCTTGGGAACGCCTCTGGATCCCCCAGGAAGAGTTACAGTTTTTGGCCGAGGATAGGGAAGTGTGGGCGGAGCTGCTTGGTCTGCTGCCACCGCGATCCGTCCCGGTTAAGCGGCAGAAAATGAATGAATGAATGAATATTGGAGAAACAGGAGGTGGACCCAAAGTGCTGAACAACACCAAAGGACAACCAGTGTAATATAAACAGACAATATAAAAATAAGAATCCCGGTCAAGCCAAAATGAAATAAATGCAGGTGCGACCTTTTCCAAATCATAAAATGGTCAAAGGGGCTTGACTATCTTTTGTGTGTCTTCATTATGGATTTAAATTGTTTGGTCATTTTAAAATAGTGAAGTCACTAGACAGGAAAATGAGGACCTCAATGTTATTATCATTGATTAAAAGGAAAATTTTAAGCCATTCAGGCAATCCAACAATGGTTTTAAAATATTATCTTTCAGTTTTAAAATCAAGAAGCCAATGGGGATTGTGAAATTTTTGATTTACTGCTGTTCTAAGGTTACGTTGTGTTTAGCATTTTGTAGATTTTCCCCATTTAAAAAATGCTATATAAATAAATTAGTAGTATTATTATTAATTTTAAGTATATTTGATACTTTATACTCTGCATAACAATGGAAATAGATGCCATATTTTCTTTAACCCTAGGGGGAGAGTGTACAAAGCAACAACAAAATTGTACTACAACTAAGCTAAATTGGGCATATAGATTACTAAGTGATTTACCAAACTTATACCACACAAATTGCTAATGGGTCAAAAAATGCCTGCCCCAATTTAAGAAAAGTGCATCTATATCAAATGTCTCACAACAAGACACTAAATTTTTGTGTATAGTTATCAAATTTTAACAGGAGAGAGCAGCAGGAGAGGTCGCAGGGGTGAGGAAACACCCCCAGACGTGCAGTCAGCAGCCACACAGTCATCTCAGCCATTGTGCCCGGGCGCCCACCAACACCCCGAGGAGATGTTCCATCATCTGAGGCCAGGCTGCATCATCTCCTTGGTACTGGCTATCAGGAAAGAGCTGGATTCATGCCAGCCGCTGCAAGACGCACTGCCCACACCTGCCGCAGGAACACATTCTAAGGAGGGCCACTGCAGAGGGGTCCCACCTCACCCAGGAGCCGTGATTAGCCTGTGTCCCACCACATACCCTTTTGCCTGCATTCTCCACCACACACTCCCAACAACTGGGAGTTCCACTGGCGCGGCGGCCTCGTGCTGGGCCCATAACCCAGAGGGCGGTGGATCGTACCCATCCTCTGCTACCACAACAACATACTTTTTTCCCAACAATGCCACAAACCCCAGGGGCTCATTCCCTGCAAGTACACTAGCACCTGACTAGTGATCCCGCTACCTCTTGCATTGTCCCAGATACACACTGTGCAGACGCTGCATAGTGCAAAAGGGCCTGTGCATGACAGCTGGGAGAGTAATGAACAGTAGGCCTCCAGCATCTTGTTAAAAAAAATGTTTTTGAATGTCTTGTTTTAACTGTTGAAATTGTTGAATTGATATTTTACATGAAAATTAATTTTCTTCCAGTAATCAAACAACTAAATGGCACAGAGATTATACACACACACACACACACACACACACACACACACACACACACAACCACATACCAACATTTACAGACTTGCAAGAGAACAACTACCTGAATTTTAATTTCTGCGTTCCAACATTTACAATACTTTGCCCAATCTCTGAAATGTGTATCTTGTACAAAGGAACGGGTTTGAGCCACTGCTATCATTCTGTGTCCTACTAACATAAATTTGTCATTTCCTAGAAATGGAGAGAATGCTTCCATCTATACCAAATCTAAACATCTATACAAACTAACACCTTTTTTCTGGAACAACTTACGGACTGCACATTGGTGGAAGTGGTTGAAAGCCGGACCATTGGAAGAGACTACGTGGTATTTTGACATTATTTAATTTCCAGATTATCAACGCAAATGGTCTTACCCTAGGATAAATTCATTGGTTGATTGATTTTTATTTTGAAATAAATAAACACAAAAATGATAATAAAATATTGCCAAAGATACCACAAAAAGAATAGGAAACTAACAATAGTTCACTCATTCATTCATTTTCTCTCCACACATTCCATTTGGGGGGCCTGAAGCCCACCCAACAGTACAATAAATCATATTAACTAAAAAATTAGACTAAATTAGATCCATTGACAAAAATACAAAACAATAAAATACCATATTTAAATATTCAAAATTAAAAACCTTATAATAATAATGCATATCTTGATTGGAACCTCTGTTTAGAAGGGGACATTCGAATTGATATTGGGGAAAATGCCATTTTGAGCCATCTCTATGTACTAATGCAAGGCCAGATAAACTTTTTTTCTTTCTTTATGGAAATCCACATTGAAATTAGGAATCTTTTTCTTCTTTCACATATTCACACACACTCCCTCTAACTCTACATACACACAATACATGGACATGTACCTACATGATATATACACACATACATACACATGTCCATAATTAGTTTTATATTTTTGGTTATCACTTCATTTTTTAAGACCTGAGCTATACATTCTTAATTCGATTTTACCCACTTGATAGAGATGCATCTACATTTTATGGCTGTCCTCATCTTTCTTTTTCCTTCTGTTCTAAATTTCCTATTCCAAATGGTACTGTGGACCTGACTAAAATACGCTTTGCACAGTAATAGAGTATAAACCATAAGTGAAACAGGAAACATCAGCGTATATTACATAGATCACACATATATGTATATATACATATATATACATATATGTATATATACATATAAATATTTTAAAAAGAGAGGAAAAAGGTGTATTTATTGGTTCATAATAACCCATTTGGTCCACAAGCCTTGTCACTTTCCTCGCAGAAAATAAAATTCTTTGCATGTGTTTTTCCTAAACTTCCAGGCAGTAATTCATGGGCTTAAAAGTGATGGCTTCTAACCTTTAACTTTATATTTCAGTGGTTTGAGAACGTTTTTGTTTTGAGATTGTTTGTGTGTGGTTTCCAGCATAATTTGTGATCGGAGATCACATCACCCAGAAATTCATTCTTTCACATTTTTTAAATTCTTTTTTCAAACACAATAACACTGACATTCCAGGTATTCTACAGACACCACATCACACCGAGGCATTGTTACAAAACACAAACAACCAAACAACACGACACACCGATACATGCACAACATATACCCCTCCTTCCCCTGACACATACCATGATATACAGGACATTAGGTCTATCATGACATTTTATTTTCCACTAATCATTCATTCATTCATTCACATTCATTTATTCATACACTCATTCTATTTCAGTCTTGTCTAACATGGCTTGTTGCTCTCCTTTATCCAAATATCACATATTTTATGTTACTTAAATTCAAGTCTGCTATACACACAGAAGGTCCTGGTTTTTGAAATAACTTACAATTGTCAAACTAACTTCAAATTTCTTTATGATTATTTTATATTGTGTTCTTTATGCTCTTTCAGTTTCCTTATCACTGTATTCAAAAGCTCGTTCAGACTTTTCTGTGGACAATCGTCACCAAAAAAAAAAGAAAAGAAAAGAAGATGGCCCAATTGACTGAACAATGTATCACTCCATTTGTATTATTTTGAATGTGTTAGAAAAAACACCCCATGTTGTTCATTTACATTGCTCTGTGTTCTCTGTGGAGGCAGATAGAGGAGCAGTCTTTATCAGACTGTCACACTGGTGATCACTCACAATAAGACGATTGGTTTGAGCATTTTCTATAATATGAAGGTTAACTGATCCCTGATTTCTTGCGTTAACTGGCCACAATGCAAATGTGATGTGTTCTTAATCTTGCAGGAATTCTCTCTTGGTATGAAATTTATAATGGTTTGTTTTTGGGAAAAGAGAAAATTACTCCATTCTGTTAATTTGGCAAGTACTGGGAACTTTTGTTGTGTAATTTAACTTAGCAGGTACTGCACAGCCCTTTATAGTTTCCTGTACGACACACTAAGTGGGTGGGTATGGCTTGGCTTGTGTCTGATATCGGGTGCGATCCACTGTTACCTATCAGATGCCCCGAAGCACGGTCACGAGTACCCTGGCCCCATCCTGCTGAGTGTGTGTGTGTGTGGGGGGGGCGTAGGCCCTGATTGGTGTGTGCACTGACATTTGGGCTGAAGAAGCCGAAATCTAATTGGCAATTACCATTGGAAACTACTAACACTGATCTATTTCTGCCTCGTACTACCATTATCAGGAAAAACAAATCAACAATAGAAAATCCCCGTTATACCAAGTGAGAATGCCAAAACCAAATTGGGCCCAAGAACCAAATTTTATGTTTTCTTTAGTTTTTCCATCATAAAATTATTTTTTTTCCAATTTGTGGGATGGGTTATGAGTATAATTATTAGTAACATATATGGTCATACAACATGGTCACACAATGAAATTTCACTTATTTTTTGGGGCTGTGGGAACTTTACATGACTGCTGGCTGCCTCCACTGAGAAATGACACATCATTTGAACTTGCATATCAACTTGAATATGATTTTTTTTATTGCCTGGGTCATTCCATGTTCACATAGGTTGTTTCATTTTTCTATAAACCACACAGCAAATTAAGACATTCTCATATTCATTGCAATATTGCAGAAATGAATCGAAGCGCTTAAAGTTGACAGTTGAAACTTGCAAAATAATTCTTGAACATAGGATATTGACTTTTGAGTTGATTCTACATTAAATTCTTTGGTATTATGGTCAGTGAGATTAATCTTGGTACACTTCACCATACTGTCTTCAAGGGAAACTGCCTCTAAATGCTGACTTTTGAAATTATTCATTAACGCAAGTAACATGTAGAACGGTGTTGTAATAGTGGAATTCTTGCTTTTCACCATTTGATTTGGATAATTAAGTTATTGTGATCAGTTTTACAGTGCCGTCACAATCATTTTTTATATTTTTGTCCTTATATTTTGCAAGTATTTGTGTTTTTGTATTATATGTACTGTAATGTTTCTGGCTTTGAGCCAGAAAAGGAGGGATATGTGGGAGCTGAACTCATATCAGATGACATCACCATACACTGTGCTTTGTCCAAGGCCAAGGTTGACCCCAAAAAGTGCTTGTTCTCAAAATTATCAACAGTCTGCGTCTGTATTTACGTCATTTGAACGTACAAAGTACATATGTTTTCATTTCAGTGTCTTTTTTCTAAGTAAACTGTGAGACCCGTTGAAGCCATTCTCCTCACCTCTGTGTCATGATTTTTGCTACCACACCGTGATATAATACGTCACAGTCCAAAAAGTGAAAAATACCATGGTACTAATTTTAGGTCAAAATCGCCCACCCGTAGTAGACAGGACTTTGGCCCCAGTGATTGACCTTTGGCAAATTTGACCTTGCGGGGGAATTCCAGAACCTTCATACCTTCCAGGAACTTCATATGTGTGCCACGTTTGACTCAAATTGCATGGAACTTAAATTTTGAACTTTGACCCAATGACCTTGACTCCAATGATTGACTTTTAGTAAAATGTGTTCTCGCTTGACCAATTCCAGAACACACCTACATATGTGTACCAGGTTTGGTGGACATTGGAGTGAAAAATCAAAAATTTGAATTTGATCACAATGACCTTGACCTTTACCAAAACAAAATTGTTATGGGCAATTCTGGGATTGATTGTTGTCCACATATCAAGTTTGATGGAAATTGACCAAAGGACCTGGAAGGAGAAAGGGTACAAACAGACAGGCAGACATGTCCTTGACCCCAATGATTGACCTATGGCAAATTTGACATCATCTGGGTAATTCTAGAACCCATGCACAAATGTGTGCAAATCGGAGTGAAAAACTTCAATTTTGACCTTTGACCCAATGACCTTGGCCATAACTATTCACTTTTGGCAAATTTGATGTTGCCTGGGTAATTCCAAAGCCCACCTACATATGTGTGCCAAATTTAGTGGACATCGGAGTGGGGAAAAAAAATCTTAATTTTGACCTTTGACTCCAATGACCTTGACCTTTGCAAAAACAAGCCCTTTGGGCCCACTCTTCCCAGTAGTAGGGGAAGAAACAGACAGATAAACCAATATTTTGACCTATGACAATGACTTTGGTCATTGCCAAAACAAATTCCTGAAGGGCAATTCTGGGATCAACCTACATGCACACAGCAAGTTTGGAGGAAATTGGCCCAAACACCTCAGAGGAGTAGTGGATCAAACAAATCCCCCCCCC
>OMMV01234094.1:0-12963 GCA_900302635.1 Chatrabus melanurus | reverse complement strand
GAACCTTCATGGTCACACTCTTCCAAAATCGGATAAACTTGCGCAGCTTTCTCGTAGACATGTAGGGGGAAAAAAACATATTTTCCAGGCGCTGTGAAGCGAAACCGTTCACTGTATGAAAGAGACTGGAAATTCGGTTGCCTTTCAAAATCTCCGGACGTTGACAATGAAATGCATTCTGGGTCGATTTTTGGCTATATGTGATAGGGTGTATTGTAAGGGTTTACCAATGTACACTCACTGGCCACTTTATTAGGTACACCTGTTCAATTGCTTGTTAACACAAATAGCTAATCAGCCAATCACATGGCAGCAACTCAATGCATTTAGGCATCTAGACGTGGTGAAGACGACTTGCTGAAGTTCAAACCGAGCATCAGAATGGGGAAGAAAGGGGATTTAAGTGACTTTGAACGTGGCATGGTTGTTGGCGCCAGACGAGCTGGTCTGAGTATTTCAGAAACTGCTGATCTACTGGGATTTTCACGCACAACCATCTCTAGGGTTTACAGAGAATGGTCCAAAAAAGAGAAGATATCCAGTGAGCGGCAGTTGTGCGGACAAAAATGCCTTGTTAATGTCAGAGTTCAGAGGAGAATGAGCAGACTGGTTCGAGATGATAGAAAGGTAACAGTAGCGCAATTAACTCGTTACACTCCTTGCAACCAAGGTATGCAGAATACCATCTCTGAATGCACAACACGTCGAACCTTGAAGCAGATGGGCTGCAGCAGGTCCAACCCGGTACTAGCAATGTGTACCTAATAAAGTGGCCGGTGAGTGTATGTCAAATTTTGCCACCGAAAAAAGGAATTTTTGAACATCTAGAAAATCCCACCACTGTTAAAACAATACCAAATCACAATGATGGAATATCCTGGTTCATCACGGACACCCAGCTGGACCCTCTCAGGTTTTCCAAGGTATGGATAAGGTTTCAAACAGTGAGCTTCCAGGATACATATTGATGAATGTGAGAATGGGGCTTTTCGCACAAAAACTAAAAAAATAGACTGTAAAATGAGGCTACAGAGCAGAACTTGGGCTTAAATTACTCAGAGACTCCAAGTTTCTATTTGCTCCAATTAAAAAGTGTTGACCTTTGACCCTAATGAAATTCCCTTCGCTGTATCTCAGTAACCACTGAGGCTGGAGAGCAGATCTGGGGCTTATATCACTAAGGCACCCCAAGTTTGTTTGGTCACTGAACATTTTTCAAGAAAAAAACCACAGAAACACCACTTTTGACCTTTGACCCCAATGTATTTACTCAATATTCACTGAGGCTAGAAAGCAGGTTTTGGTTTTATATTACTCAAGTTTATATTTGAACCATTAGAGTATATTTGCTGAAAATGATTGGAAATTCCTGTTTTGACCTTTGATGCTGATGAAATGACCCCTTAATGTATTTTAGTAATGGGTCAGTAAAATTGCTCCATTGAAGAGACAATCTAAACAGAATGTAAAGAATCCCAATTAGACACCTATTTTATCACTACGGTGACATAATGCAGAAGGGTAATGGTTTTATATCTTGAAAATAATTTGGCACCCAAATCAAAGACAACACAACCAGTCCAAAAATATATTTGGGGGTATCTCATGATGTAACGGGCCGTGCCTGGTACAGACACATGGACCTGATCCCGGAGTGGGACATTTAGTCTGTCGAGGCTTTCCTAATCAAACCCAGGTTCCCAAGTTCTCAGTATATTTCCCATGTGTTCAGATCACATGCATTTATTCAGTACAGCCTGACAAGGATCTCTGGCTTTGGTTAGACCGGCACCCTGATAAAGCGAGTCAAACAACACAGACACATTCAGTCTATCCTTTCGTCTCGCCCTGCTTTTCCAAAATTCACTGACGTGCACTTGCACTAAGTCATATATGTGACTGCTTCATCAGGTTTGTTCACTCCCACACATATTCATGACACAAAGAGATGCTTCCACGCTCTGCTGCTGCAGAATGTGACTTTTATGGGTTTACAGAAAGGCCATTAGATGATGATACAAACATTATGGAGACAGAGAGATAGCAGAGCAGACTGTGAGTCAAATAAACTCATAGAGGAAAGAAAACAGGCTTTCGCCGAGCAGACGTGCACACGTAGGTGTTTTTCTTTCTTTCTTTCATTCTTTCTTTCTTTCACTTCTCCTGGATTGATTGTGGATAAATGAAGTATTTTGACAATTTGCACTGATGCAATATTGGCTCCAGTTTCTGCTCTTTTATTGATTAAGGGAAGATGATATGCCACTGAACCTTGTACCTCACTCTGTTTTCGTGGGCTGTTTTACTCTCCTGCGGTTTTTGGCTGCAGACTGAGCTATCACAAGTTTTTTATTTTTTTTTGCATTATATATGTGTGTACATGGTCGGTTGTTGTTGCATTGTTGGTAAATTAAACCCAGCATGATGGAAGGGTGGCTGAGACAGTGCACAGATACAAAGCAACAGGAAAAAAGTAACAGAAAGAAAAAGTACAGGATTTTGCTCCGAAAGAAGGAAAAATGAGCAAATACCAAAGGAATGGATGAATGAAGGTTTTATGGTACTGGTGATTAGGGTTAGGGCTAGGGTTGTGTTAAGCCTAGTTTATGCTACTGGCTATGCAGAGCCCTCTGCGTCATTGCGAACCCCTACGCCATTGCCTGACGTGCACCTCCCAAAAATTGTAACTACGCATCGAGACGACACAGACCGCAAGGTCTGATTGGTCCAGTCTCTGGGCGGCATCAATCTGCATGCTGTGTGTGTCCTGGTGGTCATCAAATCTGTCAGCCGACATACAAAAATACCTGAAGTGCATTTGTCCGTCCATGTCCCGCAGAGGCAGTGTGATATATTCACCCGTCCTCCGCCTCGATTCGTTCAGTGGACATACAGACCACCTTCGCACTTGTCTCTTCCTTCGTTGTCGTCGCCATAGTTGCAATAAAAGCATTTGTTGTTCAATGTTGATCATCTCCAACTGCAACACAAGTCTTTTTTTTCCCTCTTGCTCGCCGTTGTTCAGACCGCAGGAACAAAGCCGGAAGGTAAGCAAACAATCAACGAGTTCGCTCCCCCTTCTGTTTCGGCGGTGAATTGCACGGCGACACGGACCAACGTGACACAGAACTTCGAAAGGTGCACGACGGCATTGAAGCTATACGGCATGGCCACAGCGTAGTATTGCTGCAGAAGCATAAAAGCGCCTTTAGGCTTAGGGCTAGGGTTGGTTTAGGGTAATGTTAGGCTTCGGAGTGGGTTAGGATTAGGGTCAGGTTGGGTTAGGCTTAGCGGTGGGTTAGAGCTAGGTTTGGAGAGGGTTAGGGTTTTGTTAGGCTTAGGGTTGGGTTCAGGTTAAGGTTAGGTTAGGGTTAGGTAAGGAAAGAGTATAACCACCTCAGGAAATTATAATGCACTGGCTGCAGGCTTTATTTGATAAAATGTTATGTTCATAATTCCGACAGCCTTTCTTATTAGTTTATAATGGGAACTCGAAAAATACTAGACAGAAAATAGTCAGAGATACATTACATTGGAAAAAGATCATTACAAATATAAGACAATAAACCTAAAAGAATCTCAAGTCTAAAAAGGCACCCAGACACAGGTTATAGTTCCTAAATTTCAGGTGGATGAGGAGCACCATCCTTCAATTCATAAAGTTTTTATTATTAAATCCAATTTTTCAAAAAGATCCAGATGAGACAACGAGTCAACATCCCTTGCATTTTGTCCCTCTTTGTTGTAATATATTAACTAGTCCAATATAATATTTAGGGGGAGGAAAGGGTTACGATTAAGGATGGAACAGGGAAGGGGTAAAAATAACACCATAAAAGGGGTGAATGGGATAAAAGTTGAAGAAGGTTAATAAGAATGAGGAAGAAGATAGGAGTTAGGGATGTAGAGAGGGAAAGGAATAATTACGGTAACAAAACACACAATGGGTGAGGAAGGGGGTTAGGGTTGAGGTTAGGGTTCGGATTTTAGAGCAGAGTTAGGGTTAGGGGTTATGGTTATCTTGGGGCTGGGGTAAGGGTTTCCTTATACTGTAGGTCTGATTTATACTGTTGCTCTTTTGGTATTTTTGTTTTTTCCTGTTATGTTTTTTGTATTTCCTTTTGTTTGTTTTTTCCTGCTACTTTCTTTCCTACAATCTTCTGAGACATTGATGTGGTCAGTTGCCCTTGTGTTGTTACATAGTGGAAGGGTGGCTGAGGTGCTTGTGGTCAGTTGTCTTCGGGGGTTGGGTCGACCCTGTTTGTCTTTACACGTGGCACACTGGAGCCACTTCTATCTCTAATTAGGATTTCCTGAAACTTAAAAAAGAGTATTATTGACCTGCAAAAACACAACGTCAGACTCTCCCACCCTCAGTCTCCTTTCTGCTCCGGCTGCCACGGTTATTACTGTAGTTAGAAACAGCCTCACTTCCCCAGAAGCTTACAACGCCACAGTGACACAGAAATCTGCCGATTTCTTCTTCTCTGTGCAATAGAATGCAACAGTCCTCTCATATTTGATCACTACTCATATGTTAAATTAATCAAATGCTTCATAAATGATGTCAGAGAAGTAATGGAAACTACATTTCCCCCTAAGTGCCTCATGAAGGACCACAAGCGTCTGTATACCAAGCTGTGGTTGGGCACAAATCCCTGAAGCAGAGCGCTGGAGAGCTGAGCTGTGCCGATAGGGGGTCTACAGCGGCTGCTTGTGTGGCAAGAGTGATCACACAGTCAATATTCAAAGAGCCTTGTCTGTTGTAAAGAAGCTGCTAAATAGAGGTTGACAAAGCGCGTCGTGCAAACAAAGGCTTTTCTCTAAGTAGGCTGTGCATATAGCACGGAATGCAGCAAGCACCCGGGCTTCGCTAGGGTGGTCATGTATGGAGTCCACAGTGAGTTATTAAAGCGGGGCCTCCCGCTCTTTAACCCCCACCCCCTCGGCAAACCTAACCACAATCATTATTTCACACATTTCTAACTTTAATGTATCTTTTAAACAGGACTTTGGTTTGTACCAAGCAGTATCTGTATTTTTTAACCCCTTGTCCAAAGCTGGCTCATACCATAAATAATATATACAATTTTAATATTGCAGGAGTGATTTGCTGCCCCTTTTTCTTTTCCTATGAATTAAGAGGGTGACACACAACAGCACCATTAACAAAAAGTAGGCCCCTTTCCACTGCGGGAACTTGCGGGCCATTTTAGGAGTTCGACACCTTTGCGTGTGTCTCCACCGCAGGGACCGCCCCTGAAAAGTGATTTTTCAGAACGTTTTTCAGGGCGAGGCAAGCCCCTGCTGTGGCATACGTACTTATATGCGGCCCTGAAATGCCGTTGGGCGGGGCTCGATGCTGATTGGTCGAGCTCACACACAAGAAGACGACAGCAACACCAAGCAGCATTTGTGAAAGTGAAAGTAAGCAGAAACAAGCAGAAGAACGACAATGGAGAGAAAAGGCAACAGATGGACTGACGAGGAGGTACAGGTGACGGACGAGGTCCAGCGAGGATTCGAATCCTCGAGGAAGAATGCGAAAATCAGCACACCTGGATACCCACGGAATTAAACACTCCGCGAGCAGTGCCAAGGGAAAACAGAAAAGTTGAAGCAGGACTACAAGCATCTGAACGGCCACAACAACAAAAGTGTCTCAGACCGTAAAACCGACGGAATACTGCACCACAGACGTTCATGCACCGGTAACACGAGGACAAAAGACTTGCTGCTTTTTTTGTTCATTGATGGGCGTTGCATTAGAAAGGACGTTGCAATCAAGAAATATACAGTCAGGTAAACAATTAGTGAAATACAGATTTAACATTTGGCATTACCTAGTAATCTAGAGGGAATCCAAATTACAAAAAAAAGCATAAATTAGTCCTGCTTTTGCCTTCTGGCTAGCACGCTAATTTTGAATGTGGGTCTTCACCGCAGTGGAGACACAACAGCTGAGAAGGCCAAGTACCCTGTTGTTCCTGCAACCGTTCGTGAACTCTGGGGAGTAGGCCGAGTTCCTGTGATGGAAACGGGCCTAAAGCGGAGGCGGGCGTTAGCCAGCGTGCCATTAGAACAAGTGTGACTTTTGCCAATGTGGCAACATGCGGGAGAGGGGGTCGACACACCACTGTCCAGTGATTCTGAGCAGGCAGGGCGAAGCAGCACCCAAACATTAGCCAGCGTAGACGATCGCACCAGTAATTTAGGCTAGCGGAGACTAGCGTCGGCTAGCGTAGGGAATTTGGTCGTAGAGGAGATTAACTTTCTCTAACCATCTCCAACATAGCCAGATGTACATCGGCAAACAGCAAGAAATTTTAAACATGCTGACAATTTTGGATGCGGTCGGCGTTCATCAGCGTAGACTGGCGGAGGCCAGCGGAGACCTAATTATTTGTCCCTGCTTCTCTATGCCAAGCAGTGATGTCACTCAGTGAGAGACAGTAGGAACTTTGGCCCAGTGCCTAGGTCGGCTATGCTAGTAGAGAGGAGAGGAGACGTGGAGTTAAGAGAAGATTACCAGATGAGAGGTTAACAAAGTAGAAAAATTTGTGTACCCCATGGAGTTTTGGCTGGCCGCAGGGATTAGCTACCCTGCTCTGCTACTGGACCAACAGAACCCAACCTTCTCCTTTCTGCTCCTGCTCACCTCTGAAAGAGCCAACAACATTTAAGGCTGAAAGAAAAACATGGAGGGGCTATAAGGGCCGGGTTCCTAGGGGACTTCGTCTGGGATTAACCTAGCTGCTTCTTTCTTCCAATCATTTCCTCGAGCATTCAGTGAGCCTGTGCTGAGACCCATTCATCCTCAATAAACTGTTGCATAACAATGCTGCCTGTCTTTTGCTGAAGTACTGGAGCTGTTGGTAAAACAAGGCACCATTGGGCCCCAAAAATCCCTGAACCAGGCCCAGTTTCTTCTGTTGAGGGGAGCCTTTGAGGTCATTCACTGAGTGCCTAGACATTTCGAGCACACGTCATAGTGGAGGCAGGAATTAATGAGTCACGAATTACCCGAACTGCTGCTGAGAGCACGATGCCTCAGGAACAAGGGCCCCCAGGTTGTGTAGTCAAACCAAATGTGGTGATAACCGCTATGATCCATGCCCATCTATATCACTTATAAAGGATCTGAAAATCTTTAAGAGGGGAGTAAAAAAAGGCAGAACAGAGGTCAAATAAAGGGGAGGACAGCATGGGTTTTAAATCACGTGCCGCCCTCTCCCTTCCTTCCTCTCTGCCTGACGCAAGGAGATCTGGCATGTTTGGCAGAGGCAGAAAGGAGGGGAAACAAAAGGATGAGTGACCAATGCGGAGTTGTGACGGCCAGCTGAGTTATTTGGTGAAAACACAGTAAAATGGAATCACAGGCTGTTGCTAGGCTGTGCTGTGAGAAAGAGAGAACACTCTGGCTGAGCTCATTGAAAAGAAACAGGCCTCTGTTTACTCACACACATATAGCACTTTGGAAGCACTGCAATCTCCACCAATTAGTGTTATTACCCCATTACCTTCTATCACTCGCTTTGAGCCTTCATTAACCACTTAATCTTTTGAGTGGGATCTAAAGGCTTACTTTGGGAGAGAGCCTAAAGGGTAGTGATGGATACAAACGTTAAATATACTAGTATAATTTAATAATATATTATTATTATTATCTATTATTATAGATGATGTGCACGTATTAATTAACAATGATTAACTGTTGTACATTATATGCATTACTATATTGTGCAAAGTCAACACTTTGTATGAGTCACTGCTCACTTGTGTACATATGCAGCAGGCAACTTGACTAATTTGTTAATTGTTATTTTTGGTTAAGTTCTATTTATCCAGCTGCTTTTGTATTTGTCTGTCTCTTCAAATATTTTAGACTCTTTGTGCATAAAACCTACATCTTATAAGTGATGCTGATGAGCTACTTTCTATTCTATTCTATTCTATTTTGTTCTCTTCTATTTTATTTTATTATGTATCCATATAACTTATATTCATCGCTATATTCTATCCAAACTGCATACCTACTCTACACAATGACTTTTTTGTAGTTTTGTAGACCTGATTTAACTTTCACTTTTTTTTTCTTGAAAATATGAAAGTGGTTCAGATGCATGTAAAAAAATAACATTTTTAAAGGTCTACAATATAAACATAAATCAAAATGGGAACTCTGTCCTTGACAGGTTTATAAGCACTACACACCAAAGCACAGACTGAAGATATTATTTTTCATTCATTAATTCTCACCGTGCTTCTAATAGCATAAAGTAAATATCTAAATGGCCAAAGTGACAAGCACGGTGGCTCAGTGGTTAGCACTCTTGCCTCACAGCAAGAAGGTCTGGGGTTCGATTCCCACCATGCCCAGTTCCTTTCTGTGTGGAGTTTGGATGTTCTCCCCGTGTCTGCGTGGGTTTCCTCCGGGCACTCCGGTTTTCTCCCACTATCAAAACATGCACATTAGGGTCTGCTCCTTTCTCTGCCCTTGACCAAGGCAGCGTTTCTACATCTGGAGTTGGTCCCCAGGCGCTGGATTGTGGCTGCCCACTGCTCCTAGTGGTTGGATTGTGTCTAACTGTAATTAGGATGGGTTAAATGCAGAGGACAAATTTCGTTGTATGTATGTACAATGACAATAAAGACCCTTCTTCTTCTAAGACAAAAACAAGAATGGACACCCAGAGAGTGCAACACCCCCACCTTAAGGCTAATTTATACCCCGCGCAAATCACTTTCTCTACGTAAATATGTCCGTCCGTCCCAAACGTTATCTCCGTCATACCTCCGCGCGTCTTTTGCGTATGTATGGACGTTACGCAATACATCCTCTAGATGGCAGTGCCGAGTGCCAAGTTGCAGACATCAACAAAAATGCCGACTAGGAGGTGATTTTACTTTACATCATTCGATGCAGAAGCGCAAAAGGTGTACGCGACGGTGGGATGTGAGACCACTTAACACAAGTCGCCACATTAAAGGAGAGTTTTACACTCTTTGGTTTACCCATTGAGACTCTTCTTTGTCATTTTCCTGACTGGTTGGACTACTGGCTCTATACTGCCACCACGATTTCTGGTGGTATTGCTCCGTTTCGTCCGTATTCGTAAGCTCTCCGGTGACGTGCACAATTACGGATGAAACGACCGCAAGGAACGGACGAAAGGCTCCGTATCCGCATTTTGCGTAGGGTATAAATGAGGCTTTACATGTTTGACAGAATCATGCAAATTCATTGTTTGTGATTCAGTGATACAATGATACAGTATGTGGTTCGGCGTGGCCTTGACATTTGACAAATCCTGTCCAAAATTCAACCACTTTATCTTTGACAAACACACCTTTCCACTGTATTTAATCCATATTGGTTCCAAACCTTTTTTAGTTAAACCATTATGACCTACAGTTTGAGCTTTCAAGGTCACCCAAGATCAAAGGCCATGTGACCAAGGAATCAATTTTTGTTTATGATTGTTGTTTTGTTGTTGATTACTATGTTAGATGCTGCAGCGCTCGAACCACTCAACCACCAGTGCAACCCGGGAAATCCATTTTATTGAAGGGAGGAGGGCAGAAGTTATGTGAATGCCCCTTTATACTTGTCTGTCCATCTGTCCGCCTGTCTGTCTGTCTGTCCGTCCATCTGTCTGTCTGTCTGGAGATTGTATAACTCAGAAAGGGATGGTTGGATTACAATGAAATTTTGTGGATTTGGTCCTTAGGTCAAGGAAAAGTTGATTACATTTTTGTTGTGATCTACATCTTCCTAGAACATTTTCATCTTACACTTTTTTCAATTATTTTAACATTGTGAGATAGACTTTACTTTTTATTTCTTTTTGCAATATTCTCACCTTATGATGTTCTGATGGGGATAAAAGTGAAAATTGTGGTTTCCTCTGTCAGCTGGTAAGGGTAATAATGGTTGTTCACTACTTGTGAAATTGTGCTCCCTCTGAGTGCACTATCTAGGTGGTAATTGTTGTTCCTTCTATTAAATGACAGAATTGAGAGGATCTTATTCTGTTTTTGTTGAGGTGTTGTCAATATACGACGGTGTGAATGGATTGTTTAAAGCACTTTTTTCCAGGTTCCCCACTGTGGCCACGTTTGTGGTTTTGGGGTTGTTGGTGTTTCAGTAGAACTCCGACTAAACCGTCACACACAGAGGATATGTACTGATTTATGTATGACTGATTACTCTGCACCAGCCCCTGTCTCTCTCTGAAAACTCAGGACGGACTCCACAGGAAACAGACTCAAAGGATTATCATGAGCTCGCTCTAAAATCAGAGAACAAGATACAAAAATATAGTGAAACTGAAGGAGAAAGCACAATACGGAAGGTTTAAAAAAAAACATTAAGATATGTGTGTTGGATCCCTGGAGGCCAATGTCTTGTTTGAAGAGCCCTGAGGTTAAGGTCAGAGGTCGCAGGTTAGGCTCCGGGGTTATCAGTGGCTGTTTGGGGTTAACTACAATTGCCTAAGCAGATGAGCACTCCTACAGTTAAATGGATTAACCCTGCAATGGTATTTAGGAGTTAAAACCGGAGTGCAAGCCCACGTTAGTCCCATTGGCTCATGCAACACGTTCACGCCCACTGGCTCGTGTTGTGCACACATACACTGCGGCGTGTGTTTGTATCCCTACTTGCTCTGGGTGTGGTTAAATGTGGATTTGGGGTGTGAGAGGAAGTCAGCAGGGAGCAGAGGCAGTCAACCCTGTCATCCTGTTGTTAGCGGTCACACCTGTCTGTTGTTGCAGGCTCCCCGGGAGCATAAAGAATTAACAGGAGATGCTGCGAGACCAGACCAGTGAAGTTCAGCTGAAAGGAACCCGTTTGTTTTAACATATGGAAATAACTCGTTTTCACATACAAATATGCATAAAGCACATCCCGTATGACACCTCCCTCCAGCACGCTGCAGGATGTACTACATGCGTATTTTCAATAGCCGTCTGACTGTAATCTGAGCAGGACATGAGGAAGAGGAGCAAGGATGGTCTTGTGTGGAGAAGAGGAAATCAGCGTCAGGCTTTTGTTTGACCTCTTTTTTTTAATAACTGCAGTCCTTTCAGACATGTAACATGTCTCTCCCTGACATCACTGTTTGTTTTGGCCCTTGTTGGACAAGATACACCACAGTGAACATGTTGGAGTATCTCAGGCTGTTCCGGATCATGTCTGGTGACCCACAGCGGAGTTGCGTATGTGTCACAGCTGCCCAGCTTTTGCTGGTGGTGTGATCAAGTGTAAACAGAGCACACCTCATTACTTCCATAGGAGTCTGTAACAATATAGGCATCAAAGTAAAGGAGGATGCCACTGTGAGGCTTCTCAGAGCTGTAGGGTGCAGGACCACAGCCTGGGCACGCTGCAGATTTTTCATTTGTGGACTCTTTGAACCCTGGCTGACATGAACATTCCTTTGAAGTGCTGAAATCTAACCACCCCAAAGCAGTTTTAAGCTAGAAGGACACTCTGTCGAGAACAGTGTAACAATCCAGTGTAACAATCCAGCTGCTCAGGTGTCAATGCAACTGACAGTGCACAACGATGTTTTTCCCAGTAAATATGTGTGATTGTCTAAACCCATTCTTTTCGTACTCTGTGTCTTTGCCTTCAGAAATGTGTGATGTGCAATGTTGGCCAGCAGTGGCAGGCATCAGTGACCACTGATATGCATGCAACAACTGTTCAAACAAAGAGAGACTGATGAAAACATAACCTGTTCGGTGGAGGCTAAGTACATCTTTTATATTTTGGTCAGTGAGCCCATGTCATTTGCACCTCGGGTCATGTTTGTTTGGTATTTAAACTGATAAATGTGTCAAAAAAAGTTGCAGTGGAGATACAAGAGGACAAACAAATATACAGTACCATGTACTGCAATGACATGTTTGAGTCTCAAATTTAATTCTCAGACTATTTCCCACCAGGTGCTTGGTGGGGGGCAAAAAAAAAAACAAAAACAAAAAAAACAAAACAAGGGAGGGCTACAAATTGTGCAGACACAGTGTCACAGAGCAGATAATAACACGGTGCTGCCATAAAAACAGCAGATAAGCTCAGGGTACTTATTACAGCTGACAGCAGTGATAAAGTCTGCAGCGCACTGCAGTGGTATGTTCTCGTCATGTTCTTCCACAGTAGATTTACGAATATAACTATCTGTGACAAGATGATCTGATGGATATTTTGTGAGAAGTAACAAGCTGTTTGTCAGACAGTTGGCAATGTCATAGACATTTCCATTACTTACATGGAGCCATCTGCCGTCCATTTCTCCACGTGTGCTGGACAGGTCTTTGTCAGGCATTGTTAATTATGAGCTATTTTGGTTGTAGCATTGGGAAACACATGAAGAGGATTTGCTCTAAACCGTGTCATGTGCAACCTTTTATAATAATAATAATAAAACCAGCAGGTTCCTCGGCGAGCATAGCCGATTCTTGGGGTTATAATGTCCATCTGCCATGAGACATCTAACAATTTTTATTATTATGTATTTACTGGATATATGTATTTCATTGTTTTAAAGAAATCATTAGAACTGCATTATGAGTTAGTAATATTTACTGATTTTCTCATAGGTGACAGTATGATTTTATTAAATTGTCAGTGATTTAAAATTGAGACTGGCATAAGAACATGGATAATTCAGTTGGCAAAAAGCAACAGATGATACCTAATCTGGGCCAATGTATGATCTCTAACTTCTTCACAACATTCACGCCCCGACAGTTTGTGTTTTCTCCAGCATTGCTATTGGTTCGGCTCAGGAGGATGGACAAATCATCAATCATGACGGGGGGCAGCTGCATCTCAGACCCTGCACTGAAGGACAGAGAAAGTGCTTCTTCCTATCTAATACTTTACTACATAACTAAACCATACAGTCTGCGGTGTGGATCTACTGCTAATACATGTATAAAAGACAATGCTTTTTC
>OMMV01234093.1:0-10458 GCA_900302635.1 Chatrabus melanurus | reverse complement strand
CGACGGTCCAAAGTGGGTGCGACTTGAGCATGCATCATGCCCACTTGTCTCTTTGAGTGCATTAGCGTGTTCCAAGCTGCCTTACTCCGAACCCATATCTTCATACTGCAATAACCCAGTTGTGAAGCATTCCTTAAAAATATGGGCCCAATTTCGCCGCGCTTTTTCAATAACTGATATGTTAAAATATGCACCATTAGTCAGGAATAAGATGTTTAGACCCTCTGTGAAGACAATGCTTTTAACATTTGGGCTGACTGTGGACTGAAGATGGCCAAAGATTTATATTTACATGGGACTTTTGTGACATTTGACTACTTAGTTGCTCAGTTTGGTATTCCTCGATCACACTATTTTAGATACCTGCAGGCCCGCAGCTTTGTCTCGTCCCAACTAAAAAGTTTTCCATCACTTCCAGCAGAATCACTTATAGACACAGTTTTCAAAATTTCTCCTGGGTCAAAAGAGACAATTGGCAAAATCTATTCTGCACTCGCTCTAGACAATTTAAAACCTCTAGATATATTAAAATCTAAATGGGAAGAGGAACTTAATATGAGATGACAGATGAAATGTGGCAAGCTGCTCTCGATGGAATATATGCATCCTCAATTTGTCAGCGGCATAAGATTGTTCAATTTAAAGTAGTTCACCGCTTACACTGGTCTAAGGTTAAACTTTCTCAAATTCAGCCTAATATGGATGATGCATGCGACCGTTGCCGTACAGAATCTGGAACCTTATCACATATGTTCTGGAGCTGCCCAAAACTGGGTGAATTTTGGAAGTCAATTTTTATGTTTTTCTCAAAGGTCCTAAAAACTCAGATTGAACCTTCTTCAATCATTGCTATTTTTGGAGTAACGTCACCTAGATTGGGATTACGCGCTGCAAACAGAACAATGATAGCTTTTTCTACTCTTTTGGCCAGACGACTTATACTGATAAAATGGAAAGACAAGTCTCCCCCTACATTTAAACATTGGATTAACGATTTAATGCAACATTTAACATTGGAACAGATTCGTTATTCTTTACAGGGAAATGTACAAACTTTTTTTTCCATATGGCAACCGGCCCTCCGAATAATAGACGAAATGGACGCTGATGTTATGATGTCATAAATGTAAAGAAAAGCCTCTCTTAATATTTTGATTTACCTTGATCTACTGTTATTACTGTTATGCTATATCTATGTTGTAAAGCGTTTGTGATAATAGACATGGAATTCACCAATACCAGTGTTAGTTGACGATTGCTTGAAAAAGTGGTATTGGAGAATTTCCAATCATTCTAATGTGCATTATGTCTGTCATTGCACATTGCCAAGTCTTTTATCTAAGTTACACTGGTGCAGTGGGGTGGTGGGTGGGATTTGGGATTGTTTTATTTTTATGACTCTGTTCTGTTTGTATTATGATAAAAGCACAATAAAAAGAATTTTCAAAAAAAAACAAAAAAACATGAGGATGACAACTGTGATAATGAGGAGAACAAGCAAATCTCTCAGCTCCTTTATCTGTGCTGCCTTTTCCCTGCCAACGTTACAATAATGTGGGATGCAGATGGTAGCAGGCTGTCATGGAAGATGCAGTGGAATAACACCCGCACGCCAGAAGACAAGTCAGTTTGTATTCAGCCAGGTGGGACGCATACGTGCTCCAAATGGACAGCGAGCATGAAGAGAGCAACAGAATGGCTTCAACACATTAACGCGGAAGTATGATCGTTTGGTTTTGTGGAATCTTCCATTACATTCCAATAACAAAACAATAAAATCAAATGCCTTCGGGGGGTGACTTATTATTATTATTAGCGCATGAGGACTTGTTTTTGCATATGCCATCTGGCTTGTGAGTGAGTACGACAACCAGCACTCACCAACAACTCAGAGCCTGGCGTACGCAACGAGATATCAGGACAGCAGCCTGGTGTCACCTCGCAGGCACCTTTGTCTCTTTTATCCTGAGTGCATGTTTACATGCTGATATTTGGGGCCTTTTCCTGTATTTTTTACTCATTCACTATTACTTGAAATTTACCTCTTCTACGTCTTTATAGGCATTATGTAAAAATCAATTTATTCTGGGGCGCTCATGGCTGAGGGGTTAAAGCGCATACCACATCCCGCAGAATGCGGTTTGCAGCGTCCCCAGGTTCGAATCCCGACCTGGGCGACATTTGTCTTTCCCCTTCTTTGATTCCCTGTTTCCTGTCTCTCTCACTGTGTCTCTACAATAAAGGCTGAAAAATGCCCAAAAAATATATTTAAAAATAAAAATCAATTTATTCTGGTCCCTAACAGGGAAGAAAGAGAAAAGATCAAGTGAAAAACTAAATGCAAATGAAAGGCATCACAGGGCTGATATCCTGTGCGCTCTGCACACTAAGATACAAGTTTATATCATGAATTATGAATACTATTGTCATCAGTACATGCAGTGAGCTTTGAGGGACCACACAGACTATGAAAAATGCAAAAAAAGCATGCAGTAATTCTAACATTTACTTTAACTTCTATTTCAGTGCAGACAGTATGAACCAAAGATATTTCTTTGTTTTGTGTGGTCAACTTTATTTCATTTGTTAATATACATCCATTCCTGCATTTAAGGCCTGCAACACATTCCAAAAATAGTTGGGACAGGAGCAATTGAGGGCTAGCAATGAGGTAAAAAAAAATTCTTAATGATCTTATTTCAAACAGGTGATTCAACAGGTGATAGTAATCGTGATTTGGTACAAAAGCAGTATCCACAAAAGGTTGAGTCTTTGAGGAGCAAAGATGGACAGAGGATCTCTAGTTTTTCAACAAATTTGTGAGAAAATTATTGAAAACAATGTTCCTCAAAGAAAGATCGGAAGGAATTTACAAATTTCTCCCTCTACAGTGCATAATATCATTGAATGGTTCAAGGAATCTGGAAGAATTTTAGTGCGTAAAGGGCAAGAGAGCAAGCCTAAGCTGAACATCCATGATCTCCGATCCCTCAGACGACACTGCATCAAGAACTGTCATTTATTAATAGCAGATATAACCACATGGGCAAGGGATTACTTTGGGAAACCTTTGTCAAGCACAATAATACGGAGTTACGTTCACAAATGCCACTTAAAACTTTATTATGCAAAAAAGAAGCCTCATGTTAACCTTGTCCAGAAGTGGCGTTGACTGCTCTGGGCTCAAAGGCATCTGGCTTGGACCATAACACAAATTGTGTATTGTGGTCAGACGAATCAGTATTCCAGATTTTTTTTTTTTGTTTTTGAAGAAATGGACGCCATGTGCTCAGGACCAAAGATGAAAAGGACCATCCATACTGTGACCAGCAACAAGTCCAAAAGCCAGGGTCTATCATGGTATGGGGTTGTGTCAGTGCCCTTGGCAAAGGTAATTTACAATTTTGTGATGGCAGCATTAATGCAGAAAAGTACATTGATATTTTAGAGCAACATATGCTGCCTTCAAGACAACATCTTTTCCAGGGATGGCCATGCATTTTTCAACAAGACAGTGCAAAACCACATTCTGCACACATTACAAAGGCATGGCTGTGGAAGAAGTGGCTACGGGTACTGGACTGGCCTGCCTGCAGTCCTGACCTGTCCCCAATAGAGAATGTATGGAGAATTTTGAAATGAAAAATGCAATGATCTCATACTGTTACTGCTGTGTTACGCGTTATTTTTAGAACGCGTTAATTCCTCGCTTCCCTCATGACTTTGTCCGTACTGGACACTGCTCTGTTGTGCAATATTTAAATTTCTGTGCAACTTCAACAGGACAATAATGAGAACATCAGCAGCCGACAAAATAATTCTTTCACAAACCTATAAGAATAATGATGTCGGATAATCCCACAACACAGTGTGTTTCTGTTATCAGTTCCCATTTCTTGTCGTCTGACCTGCAGTCCATAATCCAAAGATATTCCATCTACAATGATTGAATTGGAGACACAGGACCTGAAGTAAGGTTGCCATTTTTATTTTATTAATGATTTATACAATAAATCAAGTGTTGAAATAGTTTTTTCATGTGAGAAATTTATTTATCTAATGATTTTGGCTGTAGATGCAACATCAAAATGATTCATGGAGGGTAGTTTTAAATTACGTTCAATTATAGCGATGTAACGAGAGCACTCAGTGCATGAAGGCAAAAACTACAAATAATAAGGAAACCATTGGGAAGAATTAAATAGTGTATAGTTTTTAAATGATGCAGAATTTGGTTCTGAACATATTTAAAAATTTAAAGGTGCATATTGCATGTATATACATACATATATATACACATATACATACTGAACAAAACTGCCAATGCAACACTCAAACTGTGTAAATATTCAATATATTTCCAATAAAATCACAGTAATTCATGGTGGATTTAGTGTCTAAAGTCCACAGAAGATGTGAAATTTCTGTTAGTTTTCAAAAGTTACATCTTGTTCCGCTTGACTGAACACCGACTAAAGTTGCTGGGACCGAGACAGGTTGAGTTGAGAAAATTGCTCAACTCGCCTCAAAATTGGTCAATAAATAGCGACAACTATGCCGGTCTTAATTACCAGTTTTCGTTGTCTTTCAACAACACGTGACCATGCCACAGGTCGCAAGGACATTCCAAGTCTCCAGTCTATGGAGACGATATAATGAGACTGGCACCATGAGCGACTGACCACGTGTCACCAACCCTCAGCAGGACCGACACATCCTCAACATCTTCGTGATCGTTTTCGTCCTGCTACAGTCACTGCTGCTGAGACCAGAGGTCGTCACCAGAACCGAATCAGTGCCCAAACAGTTCACAATCAGCTACGAGAGGCCAGCCTGCAGAACCGACGTCCCCATCGTGGATTGCTATTGACACCTGCTTGTCGCCGGGCCCACCTTGCATGGACAAGGGCGTATTTGGGCTGGAACACACTCAGATGGAACAGGACATTGTTTTAAAGATGAGTCATGTTTCAAGTTGAGGGTCGCTGACTGCAGAAGGCGCGTATGGCGAACACAAGGGGAACGTTATGCTGATTGCAACGTTATGCAGATCGTATTTAGAAGTTACACAATTGTGCTGCTAGAGTAACGCTTCGCTGTGGTCGACGGACTCACATCACTGACATGCACAAAGCTTTAGACTGTGCTCTGTCTGTGAATCGCATAAACTTACACAAATGTCTTCTGGTTGGTAAATGTCTATTTAATAAAGTCCCCGATTATCAGATCTGAGGAATTTCATAGTCACAGAACCTGCCACTCTGACAATGGATTGTTTGTACCCAGGGTTTTTTCTGACTCTGGTAAAAAGCTCTTCTGTTATGAAGGTGCAGTGCTGTATACTGTGTTATACAGGGTGTCCATAAAAGTCCCTTTACAATTTAATAAATTTATTACAAAAGCAAATGAATAGACAAATCTCTGGAAATTATTACAAAATGAGGAATAGATATTGAAGTTTTTTTTGCCTCATTTAATACACCTCTATATGGGCACCATTAGTTGCACGAAGCACATCAAGACGGTACTTGATTTTTTGCCATGTTCGCTGTAACATAGCCTCATCAATGGTGGCAATGGAATCAGTGATCTTTTGCTTCAGGTCGTTGATGTCCTGTATCTTGGTTCGATAGACGATATCTTTAACATAACCCCATAGAAAGAAGTCCAGGGGAGTGATATCTGGTGAACGAGGTGGCCAGGGAATTGGGCCATCCCTTCCAAACATACACAAATGCAATGTGATTAAAAACTTTGATACCACTGAGTACATAGAACAAATCTGATTTACATAGGCCTATCTCATCAATTCTTTTGTAATAAATGCTTTTAAATTGTAAAGAGACTTTGTGGACACCCTGTATAGTAACGAAGTAATAATACTTCACTACTGTACTTAAGTATGCTTTGGGAGTATCTCTACTTTACTTGAGTTTTTTTTAAAATATATATTTTTTAAATTCACTTTTACTTCACTACATTTCCTAACTTAATTGCATACTTTGACTCAAGTACATTTTCAATGTGCAGTGTCGTTACAAAAATCTGATTAAATGAAATTTGGTGTTTTCTCCACCGCTCTAAATCGACCTGTGGCTCCAGCTTAAAGGGTGGATGGATGGAGAAACTTCAAAAAATATCAATATCAAGCAGAAATTTGGGGAAAAAAGAACCGCTTTTGTACTTTTGTTCAGGCTCAAGACATTATCTATGAAGATTGTTATAGGCTCCATGTTTTAAAGTGCTGGATAAATGTCATAAGATTCAAAGTTCTGATTGCCTTCTGTTTTTATTAACATGTATTTGTACTTTTACTTTCATTACTTAAGTACATTTAATTATAGATTACTTGTCATACGTAAGAACAGTAAATACTAGATACTTTAAGACTTTTATTTGAGTAGCACTCTAATCGGTGACTTGAACTTCTACCAAAGTCATTTTTTGGTAAGGTATCTGTACTTCTACTCAAGAGTGACTTTCAGGGACTTTATACAACACTGGCTGTATAATAGTTTACCAACACATTTAAAGAGGTGTGACTCCGATGTGAGCTTCCAGAATCAATGTCAGAAGCATTTTAACAACATATTGCAGAGTGCTTAGCCATGCTGGGATGATGTGACCTACTACTCTGAACTGTGTACTATTAGGATTTTAACTTGCTTTTATGTATTATGGGTTTGAAGCACCTGTGGACTACAGCTTTGGAAAAAATTATTAGCCCACTTTGTTGACTTATAAAAAAAAAAGGTACCTCAGTCGAAAATTAAGACATGTTCAGCAAACATACCTTATATTTGTGTAAATGTATGTCAACTATGCCAGAAAATAAGAAGTATATCTCAATGAATTTAATATCACAAGCAGCTCAAATTCAACCAATAACAAACGCAACCATGTTCAACTATCACAGAATAGGCAACATTAAACATGAAAAATTAGCGACCAAAAATAGTCCAAATCATCATGAACTAGAAAGAGCACTCAGAGAGTGCAACACCCACGCCTTACATGTTTGATAGAGAAATAATACTATTTTCATCTCATCACAAAACCATCTGACCATATGGTTCCTTCCTGAGGTAATAGATCATAATCCTTTGTGAGTACTTTTATCTAGCATTATGTTCAATTAGTACTCTTGTCCAGTCATTATGCATCACGAATATTTTTGACCTAGTATTGCGCTCAATGAGTACTTTTAATCTAAGGTGACCTCGGCCCGTGACCTTAACCTTTGACTGATTCCTCTCAAAAAACTTGAATCACTTTGTCCCCTCCCTATCCTCAACACTTCTGCCAAGTTTGGTCCAAATCGGATCAAAACTGTTTGAGTTACACTGTTCAGTTCACAGACAGACGGACAGACAAACAGACGGGACCGAAAACAACACCCCCGCCGCACTACCGTGTGCGGGTGTAATCAATACACAGACGCACATTGTCCATCATTGACACTAGTATGATTTGGCATTTAAAATTAAATGAAGCTGCTTTATTTTCGGGCTTTAGTGAGGGTGGGTCATTTTTGACCCTGAGGACAAGGGGAGTATACAGAACGTCAAGACATCACGAGGGTTAAAGCTGAATTGCCTAGGATCAAATGCTGACTTGGTTAGAAAATCTCAACCATGTCACATGAACTCATTTTATGCCTGTGACTGAAAAAAAAAAAAATCTGCAGTGGATTTATCACAATGTAGGTTTTGGTCAAATAAGCCCAAGAAGACCAGCCCACCAAATAACGTTGGTGGGCTAATAAATTTTTTTTCAAAGCTGTATGTCCTGATTGCCTAGTGCAATTTTATGTTAGTCTGCACTTGATCAGCTGATATATATAGTGCCAATTGTGTTTATTATTTTATTCAAATTCTCTTATTTATTGTGTGTGAGCTCTGGTATGTATGAGGGCCTCATTGAGAAGAGACAGCAAATTTTGTACAGCGGCTAATTGAGTATCCTCAATAAAGATATTAAAGATATTAAAGCTGTTGGAAAATGTTAATTATTCCAAACATCTTGAGTCACGAAGGGAGCTGTTAAACTCGTGTATGTTTGACCGTGAAATCCGATGTTTGCTCCGAATCACAGGCCCGTCCCCTTTTACTAGAAAGAAACAGATGACAATAACAATGCTAGGAACCCGGAGCCCACTTCTGTGAATTGTAGTCCGTGAAACCGACAGGCAGGACCGCCGCTAGCTGCTATTAGCAAGCATCGGATTCCGTCTCAACTATGTCACCGTGTAGAATAAAAACCCCACTATTAAAAAGGAGGCATCGGCTGATTATTACGAACCGCCAAACTTAGGAAAAACATTTTAATGCCCGACGACGAGAGAGACACAAGAAACTCAGTTAGCATTAGCTAGCGGCTAGGTTACATTACAGCACCTTGTGTTGAACGTGACCGTGTGTCCCGTTTATCTTGTCTTGAATTTGCATAAAGCCTTGCATACACGTTCAAAACTATAAGCAATAAAGTTATAAATTAATTCATGTGATAGCTGGAGAGTGAACAATGACATTAAAGCCAGCGGACAAACCGACTGAGATGAAGCTGATTAACATCAGCGATATTTATTTATGTGCCGTCCACATAATAAAAGTTATAAAAGGCAGCGTTTATTCCACACACACACAAAGGCGAATACTTGTAAAGGCAATCGTGCTAACAGTCGGCTAAGTGTTAGCTAACACTAACGGCTGTCAGTCACACTACAGTCAGAAGGCAGGGGCTGTTTCCTAAACGACAAGGCTCCCGGACACAGTCAGCCTGCCAGAACAGATGATAAAAACACCAGCTGGAGATACAGTCTAAGATAACATTTGTCCACATTACATTAGACAGGGAGACTAAAAGAAAAAAAAAAAAACTGTCAAAAAAACACCCTTACCAGCTGCTCCTGAGCTGTCAAGGCTTCCGCCATCTTGAAGCCTCCGCAACGTCGCAGCGGCCGCGCCCACCAGCAGCTTGGCCACGCCCAGAGCCACGCCCTACACCCAGAAACCATGGCAACGCCCACAGCCACCACGCCACTGTAAATTAGTCCATGAGCCAATTTTGACTAAATCAGCATCACTTAAAGGGACTAAAAAATTTTTTTTTAAAAACACTTGCATTCCAGCCTCAGTGTACCATGACCTAAACAAAAATGTATGATAGCCTACCCAGGGTGGCAGCTGGAGCCAGGGAGGGGTCAATGAAGGATTACACAGGGGTCAACATTTAAAAAAAAAAATAAATAAATAAATAAATAAATAAATAAATAAATAAATAAATAAAAATCCTCCAATCATATTGAAAAGTATACCACGTTATTTGTCTGATCATAACGATTCCAAAAAGGTATAGTTTGGAACATCTATGACTGAATGTTATGGTGTTATGGGGTAAAAACAGCAAAAATGGTGACAAAGGTCAATTTCAGTTTGTACAGGGGTCAAAAGTTAAAGTTGCTCCAATTTTGGTAAAAAAGTGATGCAAATTATTGGTTGAGCTAATAGGATTAATAAATGGAATAGTTTTGACTGTGTTGAATGCTTGGTGTCCAAAGTAAAGGTCAAACAAGGTCAAGGTCCATTGGATACTATGACATATGGCATATGTTACCCCATAACGTGAAAACTAAGCATAACAAATGGTGCAAACTATTCCTTTTTGAAACTCTATTAGCTCAACCACTAATTTGCATCACTTTTTTTTTTTTTTTTACCAAAATCAGAGCAACTTTATCTTGTGACTCCTGTACAAACTGAAATTGACCTTTGTCACAATTTTTGCTGTTTTTACCCCATAACGCCATAACATTCAGTCATAGATAGTCCAAACTATACCTTTTTATCCCCCGCCTCTGCGTTAGCAGAAAGGGGGATATGGTCGTCACGATGTCCGTCCGTCTGGGTGTCCGGGCGTCCGGCATTAACAATTAGAACTCACTAACTTTTTTTCCAAGTTCCCATTGGCCTAGCTTTATGAAACTTGGCAGGTGAATACTTCTGCGTGTATCCTGGACTGAGTTTGAAATTTGTGGGGGAAAAAAATTAAAATTTTCATTGATTTCTGGATTTAGACTTCTGCTATGGTAGCCATGGTTGCTAGGGAAAAATCTTTCTTGAATATCTCAGGAACTACTTATGATAGACACTTGATGTTTGGCTCATATTAAAGGTTTTTGGAAGGGCTTTCATGATATGTCAGTTTGGTTGCTATGGTAGCCATTGTTGCTGAGGAAAAATTCTTTCTTGAATATCTCAGGAACTACTTATGATATACACTTGATGCTTAGCTCATATGAAAATGATTGTATATTGACTACATAATAATAAAAAAAAGGGATTGTTTTGGTTCTGTGAAAAAAAGGTTGATTCGTGTTTCTTACGCCCTGGGACATCCCACCTGTGGGGCTTTACACACTGCTTCTAGTTTTTCTAGTTTTCCCAAGTCTCTTGTTTT
>OMMV01234088.1:16360-30421 GCA_900302635.1 Chatrabus melanurus | reverse complement strand
CTCTCTCAGTCACTCTCTCTCTGTCACTCACTCTCTCTCTCTCAGTCACTCTCTCTCAGTCACGCTCTCTCACTCAGTCACTCACTCTCTCTCTCTCAGTCACTCTCTCTGTCACTCACTCTCTCTCTCTCACTCTCTCTCTGTCTGTCTGTTGTCTCCCAGGTCCTTTAGTTGATTTCCACCAAATTGGATATGTGGATTATGATCAACCCCTTAATTGCCAATGGCTTAAATGGCTTGTTTTGGCAAAGGTCAAGGTCATTGGGGTCAAAGGTCAAAATGTAAGTGTAAGAGGTGGGTTCTGGTGTTGCCCCGCAAGGTCAAACTTGCCAAAGGTCAATCACTGAGGCAAAGGTCATGTCTGCCTGTATGTTTGTTGGTTTACTCTGCCCAGATCCTTTTGTCTATTTCTATCCAACTTGGTATGTCAGTGAAGATTGACCCAGAAACTACCCTTAAATAATTCATTTTGGCAAACGTCAAGGACAAGGAATTTGATTTTCAACCTGATTTGGACCAAATGTGGCATACACATGGATTCAAGAATTGCCCTGGCAAATTAAGCCAGAGGTTAAACATTTGGGTGAAGGTCAAGGTCATTTGGGTCAAATGTTAGATTGTCCTATTCCTTACTGTCGTCATGCCCACAGGCATGCCCTAGATTTGATCAATTTGTAAGGCCACTATGTTTCCAAATCCATTGTCATAGATAGATAGATAGATAGATAGATAGATAGATAGATAGATAGATAGATAGATACTTTAATCCCCTTGGGAAATTCGGGACCAACTTGGATGGAACGGAACTACAAGGAGAATGTAAAATTTTGTGATGCGACACATTACTGCTAAAAGCATCAGTGGCTGGTAAAACAGGCCCAGATGAGGGTCACAGGCCTATATTTTCAATTATAATCAACTTACAGATGCATAAAGTATAGGGTTCAGTCAAGTATAGGTGAAGACAAGACAAGTCAAGTCTGTGAGCATGCGCTGGTGCCACATCCACAACACCACCAAAGCAGAACTTAAAGAATGACTAAAGCAGGAGTCACAAGCCCTGCTCCTGGAGATCACTTTTCCCGCATGTTTTCCTACTCTCACTGCTCGACCCACCGCTAATTAACTAAGTCACATGTGCTCAGCCAGTCAAGAGCTAGGAAACACCAGACTTGATTAATCAGCTGTGGTTGTTGCAGGTGCACAAGGACAACATGCATGGCAGGTCATCTCCAGGAGCAGGGTTAATGACCCCTGGGCTAAAGTATAAAACAAAGGAACAGTGTGCTCAAAACACCCCAAATTCCCAAAATAAATCCAAAAACAACCTAATAAAAAGCAGAAAAGACAGGCACACAGACCGGATCGTCAATGTTTCATTAGATTGAAACATTTGCTTGTCTTGGCTGTAATGTGCAATTTTGAGGAATGACATCAAATGCAGAAGTTGGAGTAGGAATTCCAATCTCTGGTGGCATTTCCTTTGATTTTACTTAGTTGGAAGCCAGAAATTCCAAGTTGCCACTTTCCATTGAATACAGCATAAGACATCAGCTGGAATACGCCTGTCAAAGTTCACTAAAGCATATGTTGACATCACATGTCTGCACAGGCAAATATTTATTTATTTTTCTCCTTTAGCAGATCTGTGTAAATTCAGAAATTGCATCAAAATTGAAATTTTCCAACCAAAACGTGTTACCCACCCCTGACCCAAACCTTTGCAGATGTACATGAACAGACATCACAAATACCAATTGTGGATTTTACTTTTGCGACAGGTAAACTGTAGTGCAAGCACAAGTTTTGCAGCTGTAACCTTATGAATGAAACTTTCCATAGCGCTCCGCTCAGCACAGTGACGTGGAAAAGGCACAGTGGGATAGCGGGCTCTCAACACGACACAGGCGGGCTGAGACGCCGACATCACAGACGACCTAAAGCTGTGTACATATGGTTCACCTCAGGACAGACCTGCTTCCTGCACCATGTCAGTGCAGGTCTCCCTCTGTGCCCGCCTTTGTGATGGTACAGTAGACGCTCCCACAGCAGCACGCCATGGGCTTTATCATACAGCAGCATAAAGAACACAGCTTTTATTTAACAGGGAAACCTCGTGTTGTCTGCTCATTTCCATATGTTGCACATCCCTTCTGATTTGTGAAATGAGTTCATTCATTATTCACATTGGTGGTGTTTTTATTACCATTTTTTCCCGTCAGGCTTGCCACTGACACCATAAGCGTGATGAAATCACAGTTACCACAAACGCTGCTGCTGCCGCCGCTATGAAAAGTGGTCACAACTGAGTAGTTAGCACGGCCGTGCACGGCAGACAGGCATTAAATGCCATACAAGTGACCCGTGAATTTTTAATATCAGCAAAGAGGTGACAATAAGACAAATGACAAGGAAGAGAAACGGCTCAAGAACTGAATATTACTGAAGCATGCTTCACATAAAATGGTCTTATTGGTGACCCAGGACTTCATGAAGTCCAGACCCAGAATGCACTTTGGTTCCACTACATCTTGTAGTTACATTTGAAGGTGTAAATAAAAAAAAAATCAAATTTTTCGTACCCCTCTCACTTTCACAGAAATTTTGCCTGTTTGGTAATTCTTTGCATTTCCATGGAGCGTGTAATGTTTTTGTCCCTGCTGTCAAATCACCAGGAGGTTTTCCCAAAGTGCCACAGTTGTGTTAAGTTATACTACAGCGTGCTACAGTGTCTATGGTTATGCTACGGTTGTTTCTGCACACATTGGATGGCACAAGCCTGACGTGTTACCATCATTGATCCATGTGCTAGATCACATCTGTGGGCAACCGTGGTCTTCACATGCCGGTTTGTCACAGTTATAGGGCCTGAATGTTGTTTTCATAATCCATGTTGCTTGTGCAGTGAAACAGCGGCTGTATGGTTTGTATACTTGCTAGCCAAGAGATTTTAATTTTGGAATTTTGACTGCCACTGTCAAACTCCCCACTCCCACTGAAATGGAATAAAAAAAAAAAAACACAGCTCAATTTTAGTTTTGATGATAATAAAACAGAAAATATAAATAATGATTTAATGTAAAGAAAATAAAGTAGAAACCAAGGCACTCGTCTTACAGAACAATAAAATACTGTTATTCCATTGGCAAGTGGAAGGTTAATTTTAACCAATTTCAACTCAGGGTCACCACAGCAGATCCCACATGGATCTGCCACAAGCTTCATGCCGGATGCCCTTCCTGAGACAACTCCACATTACATGGAGAATGGGCAGGGGTGGGGTTTGAACCTTCTGCACTGAAAGCAGTTGCACTAACAGCTAGGCCACCACCAGCATTTGTTGATAAGCCAACGATACCGGCGGCATGAGATACAGATTTTCTGATAGTTGTTACAGACAATACCGTTTCTCGGCTGTAGGGGGACCCCGCGAGCAAAAACGACATTGTGTTGCTTTAAGTTATGCTTACTTAATCCGCAAAATTTGTTCAAATTAATCAAAAAATATCAGTATTAGAAACTCAAAATGACAGAAAATGTTCCAGGAACTCAAAATATTTAAGTTAGTAGAATTTTTTTCTATTATTGAGTTTTCAGAACTTAATCTGTTTGATTATTTTGAACATTCGTGTTTACAGTGTATTAGTTTCAAGAAGCTCTCCTTTTGAAGATGAGTGATCAAGAAAAAAGATCCAGATCATGCTCATAGGTCAAGCAATGAGAAACGAAATTGAGGAGCAAGGTTACAATCATGACCAAAGAGGAGCATTTAGGACCCCATGACTGTCTATTCATAGTTGTACTTTGGTTCAGATCCAGATAATGATCCAAATCTGGTGGACAAAGGTGTATTTTCGAATAGTGGTGTCCCGTTACCCTGGACTAAGGATTGGAATTTGGTTTGTAGCTTCATTTTAATTAAGTCTGTGATGGAGGTAGGTATGCTACAAAATGCCCTTCTAGTTGTTTGTTTTTTTTTAGTTGCCAAAACAAACATCTGAGGTGTTTGGCGATGCCAATATCTTTGCAGGAGAATGAAGGTCCAAGTCTTTAGGGACCTGGTGCTTCCTGTCTTAGTGTATGGTTTGTGAGACTTGGACGCTAACCAGTGACCTAAGGCAAGGACTACATGTCCTTGGTACTAGGTCTCTTCAGAAGATCCATGGGTACCACTGGAATGACACTGTGTCAAACAAGTGGCTACTTAGGAAGACTCAGAAGAGAAGTATCACTTGCATGATGAAGGAACATCAGCTAGAATATTTTAGACATATGGTGCGTTTCTCTGGGCTTGATCCAGCAAGCAGGTGCCTCAGTGTTGAGGATCTCAACAGCTAGAGAAGGCCAAGGACACGCCCACGTTTCACCTGGGTTTCATATGGTTACTTTCAAGAGGTGTGGATGAACTGGTTGTCTGCCTGGGTGGTTGCCATCCAGGACCCAAGGCAGTTCCATGCTGTGGTGGATGCAGCGACGGCACCAGCGTACCCTCCCAGACTTGACTTGATATGGGAGTTGAGAAATGGCTTGTTTCATGCCTTCAGTTTTGTTATTCAAAAATAAAAATCCATTGGCCCTTAAGTACACAGGTCCTGTATGCTCAATTATCACAAACTTATCAAACCCTCACACATATTACCTGAATGAGCTGTTGTGCCCCCTGCACTCCCTTACCCCTCCAGTGATGATCAGCCTGTAAGTCCACAACGTGTTGGCACCTTTATGCTATAAATACTCACACACTCCAGGCATAGGAAAGCTGTCAACCGAACATTTGTTTTCCATTTTTCACCACCCAAAGCACTCTGAGCTGACGGCGAAAGAAAAGAGACAAGGCGTTAAAAATGCACCACAACACCAACGATTTTGCCCCTCGGTGAATTTTGGGACTGAGACAGATGGGGTTCCAATTGGATCCGTTTTATTTAGTGCAGCAGGAGTGTCCGATTTTCCGTTCATCACACTCTCACCTCCACGCACGCGTGCCTGTGGCTGTCACACTCGAATTAAAAGCATAAACACTGACTGCGGTACATTCACACATACTCACTACGCAGTGCATGTGTGCTGAGCAGCTGCCATTCTAACGCACTCTGGGCCCGTTAATTAATCACTGAACTCAGCGCTGATTGAAAAGCACAAGAACATGTCAAGTGGACTAAAAGACGAGGGAGGGATGTCAGCGGCGAGTGATCTGACCCACGCATACGAGTAAGCTGTTACAACCCCGCCTCCATCCACCCGGCCGTAAATAGATCAAAGCACATCTGTTTCTGCATCCAGCAGCCACACATTTATAATTGCAAACTGGCTTTTAATGGCTTCGAGCGAAGCCGCCGACACTAAGCAGGTTGGACACAGAAGATGCTAAAGCATACGAGTGGAGTGTTAGAAACAGTAATCACTGGACAGGGAATTCTCCGGAGCCACAGTGGCGGCTGTCTCTAGTGGACCGAAATAGATATCACAACTCCACCCTGAGGCCAGAGACCCTGAGGGGCTGGAGCTGACTGCTCAAACACTCAAACCAGATAGAGGAGCAGGGATAGGTCCGTGGTAAAGGATGGCGATAAGTATGGAAATTGAGGAGAATTGAAAGAAAACAGGAGGTAAATTTCACAGTAAAGCAGTGTCCAGGAGGTAACATAAGATGAATTCTGTAAAATATTCCTTCAGTGGCTGATCTGGCTTTGATCACTGACTCACCAATTATAGTCTATTTTCTGACACTCTGCTCTTCACCATTTGGATGTCTTTTGAGCCATCGGTTGTTGTGACCACTGGAATCTATATGTGTATGGTTGCTTAGCTGCAACATTTCTGTTTTTGCATGTTTGACACTTCTTTTGGTGTTTTGTTTTATTTGTTATTTTGTTTTTGCTAATATGGCCAAATCAGATGGTCACCCCACTGAGTCTGGTCTGCTTGAGGTTTCTTCCTATAAATAAAAAAATCCCTGAGGGAGCATTTCCTTATTACTGTTGCCAATGTGCTTGTTCAGGGGGTGGATAAGATGAGACCTTACTCATATGAAGCGCCTTGGGGCGACTTATGATTTGCTGCACTTTCTTTGTACATCTGGAATTGCGTCAGGAAGGGCATCCTTGCGCCATGTCAGCATGCGGATCCAAACCAGATCTGCTGTGGTGACCCTGAGCAAAAAATTGGAGAAGCCAAAAGAAACGAGTTTTACAATTTATTGTCTGCTAAGGAGGCATCGCTTCCACATTCTTGTATTAGATTGGCATCAGTCTCTCTTAAGCACCACCCATATTGTTTGTCTAGACCAGAGGTGTCAAACTGATTCCAGAAAGGGCCAAGAGGGTGCAGGATTTCTTTGCAACCGCCCACGTCACCAGGTTATTTCAATGATGAACTCATCCAATCTGCACAAAGTGATGTTAATCAGTGAAATCACCTGGTGGAGTCGGTGGTTGCAAAGAAAACCTGCACCCTCTTGGCCCTTTCTGGAATTAGTTTGACACCTCTGGTCTAGACCAATGTGTGCATGTGGGGTAAACAAGGAGGAGTAGGTCTAGAGGTCAGAGAGGTAGGCTTGTGACCAGAGGATCCTCGATTCAAATCCCCTTCAGACCAGAAAATCACTAAGGTTCCTTGGGCAAAGTCCTTAATCCCCAAGATGCCCCCACTGTGCAGTTGAGCACCTTGCATGGCAGCATGCTAACATCAGTGTGTGAATGGGTGAATGTGAGGCATCATTGTAAACCGCTTTGAGCATCTGCATCAGATGCAAACGCGCTATAGAAATGTAGTCTAATCCATTTATACTTCAGATAGAGTCCAGTCTGAAGGAGCCCACTCTTTCAGTAGTACAGCACAAAAAGTCGCACAAACATACATATGTGGAGTTGGTTAATTTGAGTGCAATGTTACATTTCCTGGGAATATGTGGAAAAAGCAATGGAGCAAGTAATGCGGAATGGCAAATCTCCAAAATGATCCACAGGACATTTTTTCCTGCACACATCCACATTGTGGTATCTTTCTGGACATTTACAGAAGTTTGCTGACTGGTGAAACATTTCCTTTCTGGGAGGAAATGGACATAAGTTGTCATGTTTTCATGGCTGATCCGCCTCTTTTCATGCAGTATAGTCCATCCAATTTTGTCAACACAATATCTCTACTCAGTCATTCATTTATTCATTTTCTGCCACTTATTCAGCTCCAGGTCATGGTGGCAGCAGGCTGAGTAGCTCAGCCCACACTTCCCTATCATCTAACTCTTCCTGGGGGATCCTGAGGCATGCCCAAGCCAGCTGGGAGATATAATCTGTCCAGCGTGTTTTGGGTCTTCCCCGGGGCACTCCTTCTAGTTGAACGTGCCTGGAAGACCTTCCAAGGGAGACGGCCAAGGGGCATCCTCAGCAGATGCCAGAACCACCTCAGATGGCTCCTCTCAATGCGAAGGAACATTGACTCTACTCAGAATCCCTCCTGGATATTCAAGCTTCTCACCCTGTCCTTGAGTGTTTGATCAGATACCCAATGGATGAACCTCATTTCCGCCACTTGTATCCACGATGTTGTTTTGGTCACTACCCAAAGCTCATGACCTAGGTGAGGATTGGAGCATAAAACAACTGGTAAATTGAGAGCCTCGTCTTCTGGCTCAGCTCTTTCTTCACCATGATGGTCCAGTACAGTGTCCACAGGACCTCAGATGGGGATAATAACTCTCCCTCTCCCCTAATCCAGAGTGAACAATCCACCCTTGTCTGACAGAGGACCATGATCTCAGATTTGGAGGTGCTGATCCTCATCCCAGTTTCTTCACACTCTGCCTCAAACCTGCCCAGTGCACACCTCTACTGATGAGCAAAACCAGAAATTCAGAGGAAATCTGCTTAATAATGAACTTTGGGAAATGTGTATTCCTGGATTTAAGACTTTGCACTCCTGGTGCTTTCAGTCTTAGGCCCTGATCACACTGGGCTGAGACAGCTCGAGACCAGTTGGAGACACAAAGTTGCGAGAAAATAGGTGAATAGCGGCAAGGTCTCAATTGGACTCACACTGAATTGGGAGTTGCAAAACATTTGCGAATGCCCTCGCCGATATTCGGGCCAAAATATGTATGTATGCATCTAGGAGCCACGACGTGAGAATATAATTTAATATAAATTTGATGCATACATCAAAATTTCATGTCGTAATGTTAAAAAACCTTCATGTTGGATGTAATATGATCCGTTCCACAATACGTGCAGACGGTGGCTTTAAGTCACGCGCACTGCGCAGCAGGAACGGGTGGACATACTTTTCTACCATGTGATGGACTGTAATTTGGACTTTATTTGTTCATTCCACATTTTAAACTGGAATACACCTCCTGTCAGTTGCATCTGAAGCCAGCAGTTCATGGAGTGTGGATTATTTTTACGTCCAGATGGAACGACATTTAGTGTCACCTCTCTGACAGCCTGCGAGGTGACAGCCCGCCACTAAAATGAACGCCACTAAAATGTATGTTATTATTATATATTTATGTTTTTTTTATTCATAAAATACAGTGTGGACATTTCTTGTAATTGTGAGGGGTTTTGAGGTACTCTGATGCCGGCATCTTCACAGGGGGGCAGACTGTTTCAGGTGCGACACAAATGGAAAACGGTTCTGGTCGGTTTTAGATGGGGTGGCGCCACTGCGACACCTGTGGGAGTATTTTGAGAGTGAATATGTCGCGTAAAGTTTTGGACATGTTCAAAATTCCAGCGACATGAGAGTGAGGGCCCTGCGACTCACGCGAGGAAATTGAGAACCCCCCCCGGATGTCTCAGGACATTATGGGCACTCTCTCGGAAATGCCATTCACAATTTGTCGCCACCACTCAGGGCCTATCACACTGGGCTGTGACAACATGCGAACGGCATTCCCGAGGGAGCCCCCAGAATGCCCGGCGCATCCGCGGGGATTGCCACACCCGTCGCGGGCGTCGCAGGGCGGTACTCACGTGTTCCGTGAAGTTTGAACATGCCCAAAAAAATCGTGCGACACAGGCACTCCCGAAATACTCCCACAGGTGTCGCAGTGGCACAAACCCATCTAAAACCCAACCTAAACCGTTTTGCGTCCCTCAAAACCCCTCACAATTATGAGAAATGTCCACACTGTAGTTTCACTGTATTTAGTCACTTTTCGACAGGTCCGCCCTGAACTTTTCTTAAAAATTAAAATATAAAAAACTCTTAGTGTCTCCAAGCAGACAGAGTGAACTCCATCCAGCAGGCAGCGCTGCGTGATGATAAAGTTGATTATAAACATTGTAGGGATTTAAACGCGCGGCTCGCTCGCATGAGTTCCGAACTGGACCCACACCCGCGGGTCACTCATAAAGCCAGTCTCGGTGGGTGTTTAACGACCCCGTAATGTTTGAGGGCGTGAGCCCGAGGAGGAGAAGCCTGCCTTTCTTCTTTTTCTTTTTTTTTTGAAGGTCTGCTTGTGCGTCAGAACCACGGACAGCGACCGCAGGTAATAACACATGAATAAACAGAAATTAAGAAGCATAAAGCAACCAAACTCGCTATGAACCACACATAGTAATAGTACTATATCAGTCAGCTGTGTTTTAGTAAGTTTAGTAACAGCAGGCTAATAATTTATATAATTAAAAGGCATATATATATATATATATATGCCTTTTAATTATATAAATTATATATATATATTTATATAATTAAATTTTCATGCATAAATGGTGTCCGAGTGTTGCATGACATTCACCCAAGTGTCCAGCGACATTCCCACGTGTCATTCATTCATTCAGTCATTCATGCGTTCATTCGTGGCACGCGAAATTCTCTCCAGACTTCCGCGAATGCTGCCCGGCATTCTCACTCGACATCCAGGCGCATTTTGGCCCGAATATCGCTGCGAGCTCCCACACATGACGGGCGCATGTCGCATGCGTGTGGAGTGTCATGCGTGCGCCATCCGCTATTGTGTCCCACCTCCCACTTCAGTGTGAGTGCAAGTGTGACCTTGCCACTATTCGCCTATTTCCTCGCAATTTCATGTCTCCATCTGGTTGCCACCATTCACAGCCCAGTGTGATAGGCCCCTTACAGTGTGGTTGTGAGACTTGGACTCCAACCAGTGATCTAAGACGAAGACTGGATGTCTTTGGTACCAGGTCTCTCTGGAGAATCCTTGGTACTGCTGGAATGACTTTGGGTCAGAACAGCTAATTTGTAGATAGTGGAGCTTCTTTCATTGCCAAATACAATGCAAAGAAAAGTTGCATTCGTTTTGTCCTGACCTTTCACAATAAAAGTCTGAAAGATATACTACTGCTTAAAGTGCAGTTACACTATGCCGCTTACCCCAGCGTGTGGTGAACGCAGTGCAAAGTTGAGAAAATTGGCAAAACATCAACAAAACTCACGTTACAGGAGTTTGGTAGCAAACCTCAGACGCAGCACGGCATTCCACAACATGGTGCTGCTGGAGCCCAGCTAAGGCTGGCATTAGCCAGCGCTCCATGAGAACAAGCAGGACTTTTGCCAACGTGGCAACATGTAGGAGAGGGGTTCAACACACCACTGTCCAGTGATTCTGAGCAGGCAGGGCGAAGCAACACCCAGTGTAGATGATGGCACCAGTAACTTCAGCTAGCGGATGTAAATGGATGCTAATGGATGCTCATAGAGGCTAACTTGGCCGTAGCAGAGATTAACTTTCTCTAATGGTCTCTCACATAGCCAGAGGTACGTCGGCAAACGGCGAGGAATTTTAAACATTGAAATTTTTGGACGCGGTCAATGTTCATCGATGGAGGACAGCAGAGGCAGAGGCAGAGGCGGCAGAGGGCACCGTAGGAGCCCAGCAACGGCTCGTGGCGGCTAGCGGAGGCTAGCGGACACCGATGTTTGCAAGTAAGTTCCTCTATGTTGGCCCAAACATCTAGATGTGACTGCACCTTTACCAGTGGAAATCAACATCAGAACATTTTGTTAAGAGACAGCTCAGTAAAATAACTTACAATATCTTAAGGCCCAGCCACACTATGACGTTCGGGCTAGCAACTGGTGAACAAGGTGAAAGCGAGAGAAAAGGAGTGAGAAGTGGCAAAAATCACGTTCCCAGAGTTTGGTAGCGGACCTCAAACGCCTCATAGCCTTTCACAACATGTTTGTAGCAGAGGCAGCCGTTATCCAGCACTCCATTAGAACAAGTGGGACTGCTGCCAACGTGGAAACGTTCGGGAGAGGGGTTTCCACTGTCCAGTGATTCTGAGCAGGCAGGCAAACCAACAGCCACACGTTAACCGGCAAACACGATCTCATCAGTAACTCAGGCTTTTTGAGGCAGTTTGCACCGATACTGCAGGCTAGCCAGGGCTACCGCGCGCAACGTGCACGTAGCGACGATCTACGGTCTGTCACAGTCTAATTTTCAACTTGTTGAAAATGTTGGACGCGGTCTCCGTTCATCAGCGAACACCGCCGAATGCCACCAAAGACCACCGAAGGCCAGCAGAGTCTGGCGATCACTGACGTGTACATATTCGTCGGCCCAAACGTCATAGTGTGATTGGGCCTTTACTTTTAAGGTTGGTTTTGTAAGGGTGGTTGCCACAAAAGGTCATGTTTCCATGAACCGCCTTTCCTAGAGTTTACTACTGACCGGCATGGACAAGAGCTGGAAGTTGACATGTAGACCCTGCATGTCACTAACAAACTCTATGTATCCAAGAACCGTTAAATTGTAGTAAATTATGTAATATTAGATAGATTTATCTTGTAGATTAGTCATGGAAGAAGAGAACTCAACGAAAATTTGTCAACAAAAAGTAAAGTGACGTGTTTGATTGAATTCTTCCTGCTGTGTGACTATTGTGCATGAGCACATCACGATGACGATGCTCAAACGACATATTGTGCAGCCCTATTGTATGGGTACAGAAAAAATGAATTTGTCATTACACTGCACATCTCATTGAGCCTAAATAAGCCAATTTAAGGTACGTTGAAGAAGTTAAAGTTCACGTTTGGAACTCGGGTATCGTCGGGTCCAGACTTGGCTGGATGGAGCGGGTGCTGGAGTGACGAGAGAAGCCTCAAGTTGTCTACTTGTCTCAGTGTGACACTGATTCGGCTTAATGAGCGCAGTCCTGTCGTCACACATCTGCCTCTCGTTCACTTGTAGAATCTGGCAGCCTCGAAACCTGCTGGAGTCGCCGCTACATGCTGGAACCGGAGACGCCGCCGCCGAACTGCATCAGCGCTGCTTAGCAGATAATGAGAAAACGTACAGTTTTACCACAGAAACAATGACAGTCACACAAATAAATAATCGTCAGCCAGGCTCCAGCTTGAAATTCCACAATACTTCCTGTGTAAGAACATCTTAAGTGATATTAAACTTCTCTTTGCTTTTACATGTAAATACATATAAATTATGATATTTTGAGTTCCAAAATTAGATTTTACTTTCATATTTGATATTATACCCATCACTATGACCCACAAAATAAATATACATTACTGTGCAAAAGTTTTAGGCACCCATTTTAAACATTTTAAAAGAAGCAAAAACACAAAAAATATTGATTTCCCTGCGGCTGTACTGCCTAGTACTTGACAACACAAAGACAGTTGCTGATGATCAATCAATAACAAAAATAATTTTTTTAAAAATCTGATTTAACACAGCTTGATTTTCTTATAAATTTGAAGAGACACCCTCAAACAAATTATGTCATTTTATCACCTAAAAGAAATTATGAATTATTTTTAAAGGTGAGATGTAGTCAGATGTTTTGCATATTTTTTCATAAATATGAAAAAGCTTCTCTTTATTTAAAAGAAACATTTAGACACATTTAATATGTTTAAAACGTCTGCACAGTACTGTGTATATACACATTCTGCCTCAGCTGTTCCTCCATGGCTTTCCTGTATTTCTTTATGATAAAATAAGTGTCATATCGAGGTTGCTTTGTATAATACTTTTATATAAAGTGACGGCATTAGGTTTCTGCAGTGTGAATCATGAGTCGAGACAATGACAGAGGCTTTATGTCCTCTAAGGTGATGATAAATTTGATTATGTGGTGGTGACTCTGATCTGCAGAGGACAGCAGTCCCCCCATCTGTCCTAAGTCTGAAGGCGTCTCCGTCGACCGGGCAGCTCCTCAAAAATTCCTCATGGGCATCCTCCCGGAAAACAGCACAAAGGTTTACCAAACATCACTGTGGCTGTGGCACCAATTATCGTTAATATACATCAAATAGCCTCAGCCGAGTCCAAGAAACAGACTGATCACTCCAATGACGGCAACTGTCAGTCTCCTCCCCGATAAAGAGAGCTGTTGAAATAATTAGTCCATGCCCTGTGAATAAAACAATAACACAACAGCCGAGACGACATCCAAAATATGCACCCATGACCTGAAAACCTGCTATAGTGCGGACCGAGGAACACAGCCACATGTTCTGATAGAATACATGCTTTGTTTGCATGTATTTTTAGCAAAATCACTAAACGAGCAGCGAGCAGTTGTTGGAAAGTCTTTTGTGTTCAGGAGATTTGATCTGTACTCTCAACGTCTGCGCAGGTACTGAGTTATATCGAAGAGGCGTTTGCTGCACATCAAGCCTGTGCTTTATGCTCCATTTATTTTTGAAAACAGAGTGAAACATCTTCCCCTGTGTGTTTAAACATACTTTTGAGATTTACGCGCAACTTTGAACACCGCATTTAAATCACTGACAGTATCACACAACTAATCAATCAGGTCATAAATATGTGGTTAGAGATGACAGTAACTAGAATGGCACTCAGAAATCATACCCCAGCCAAGGCCCTATGTGCTTAGACTGTATATATACTGGACAAACCCTCTGTGGTGTCACCCATAGATTTTCTGAAGAGCGGTTTTGAAGCTCAAATGGGGGCGGCTCCAACTGTTGCCATCTTGGCAGTGCCTGACTCCGCCTAACTCCCGGCCAACCCATAAATGGGTAGAGAGGTGGAGCGTGGGTAAGACCAGAGTGACCAGGGCTGGACGAACAGTGTTGCCTTTGCAAAATGCTCAG
>OMMV01234088.1:0-15260 GCA_900302635.1 Chatrabus melanurus | reverse complement strand
TGTGTGTGTGTGTGTGTGTGTGTGTGTGTGTGTGTGTGTGTGTGTGTGTGTGTGTGTGTGTGTGTGTGTGTGTGTGCGTGCGTGTGTGTGTGTGTGTGTTAAATGTTACAGCCCACCCAAAGAGTAGGGAAATATCCTGTATATGTACTGATGGAAGCTATTTCTGTTCCAACTGTCAACTGACACAAAGGTTTGTGGTATCTGTGATCAGAAAACTTCATCTAAGTGAGCTGTAAGAAATCACTGAAACATCTGGAAGACAATCAGAAATCAGTATGAGTGGTTTATCTGAGCTGTCTGTGCACGTGGCACCGATGAGCAAATCCACAATGGATGTCCTAAATGTGGAGGAGAGCTGCAGGTCACAGCGTGTTCGAAGGTATGAAGTCGTGAGCAGTTCAAAAGCTTCACAACCAGCTACATGTGTGTCAACACCGTGACACGCTGCATTAATGAGCGTGCACATGCAACAAACATGATTGTGCACATCATTTAAAGGATAAATTCACTTTTTTGCAATCCGAATCATATTGAAACATTGTTAGCAGTCAAGCCTTTGAGTGCTCTACTCACGTTTGGTGATTGCTTCATTTGTGAGAAATCACTTTTTTGTGAAAAGGATGAATGAGAGGGAAAGAAGAGTTAAAAACCCACTATATGCTCAAAATATCAATGAAATAGCTTTCGCAGCCGACTTTAATCATCAGTACGTCAGTGTTACCACAACATCTAAAGAAATATGGCCAGTTCGGTGAATTTGTTTTCTAATGTACTGGTTGATATCCACCTTGAAAGTGTTGAACTTGCAGAGAAATTCCCTGATCTCAGCAGTGACATTCATGTCTCTGGATTCTTGACCTTTGAGATCGGTAGACGCCTGGGAGGAACTTATGCACTGTAAAAATTAACAAGGTGATTCTGCTTAAAAACTTAAGTTGTAACATGAGGAAACTCAACTTCAAAATAGATCTGACAGATCCGGCTGCTATGATTCAAACACAAACTGTTAAATTAAATTGACACTGAAATTTTCATTTCACTGAACCTGAGTTTGTGATTCGGTGTCATGAAAATGAAATGAAGCTTGATTTGTATGATGACAACTCATAAAATTCAGTTGAAATATCATAATTCATTCTATCGTTTTTTACAGTGGAGTCAAGAGGTCGCTAGACAGAGGTGTCTGACGATGCAGATATCTTTGCAGGAGAATGAAGGCCGAAGTCTCCAGGGTCCTGGTGCTTGCTGTCTTACTGGTTGTGAGACTTGGACTTGGCTTTTCCATATCCTACGCACCGACCGTGTTAAATGCAGTGCGAACATGCCCATGTGCACACAGATGAGCGCAATAATAATTGATATTTACACAATGTGGGCGCTGGGCATGAAATCCACAACTGCGTTGGGTAGAAACTACCAATGACACTTGGGGGGATTTGGGGAATAGAGGATTTTCATTCAAGACAAAAGGTCAGATCTAGGCTGGAGTCTTCCATGTGCCTTCTGGCAAACTGTGACTGAAATTTCACATTTTTCTTTGAAGAAAATCCTTCTCTGTTCCACTCCATCATGAAACTGTAACTGGTGTTGCAACAGACCAAAGTTGGACGATGCACAGTTTGTCCAGGCACAGCCACAGAAGCCTATAACTCCTACAGAGTTGTCTGGGTGTCTTGTTGGCTTCCCTCACTCATCTCCTTCTTGCACGGTCATTCAGTTTTTGAGAACTGCCTACTCCTGACAGATTTACCATACAGTACCATACTCTTTGTATTTCTGAATGATTGATGTAAATGAAGTCCAAGACATATTCAGTGACTTGGAAATGTTCATGTATCCATCCCCTGACTTGTCAAAAGAAAACTGGCTGTAAAAGTGATGATTTGTATTAAAAAGTAATCCTTGTATGTATTTGTCCAATTACTTATGGGCTCTGAAAATCTCAACTTGGGGTCGCCACAGCAGATCACACATGGACCTGCTTGTAGATTTGGCACAAGCTTTCACCAGATGCCCTTTCTGACGCAACTCCACATTACATGAATGGGCAGGGGTGGCCTCGAACCAGGAACATTCTGCACTGAAAGCAGTCACACTAACCACTAGGCCACCACACTGCCGTTGGCACTATGTATACAAATGGTTGTAATTCCTAAATGGTTAATGTGATATTTTTGTTAAACCCCTTGAATTAAAGCTGACACAACATGCACATCTTGATTCTTCGTTTTGGCAATAAGTGTGTTAGCGTCCAAATACTTATGGACCTGACTTCAGTTCAGATAAACTTTTTTTTAATCAAACTGTACTGCTGCAATTGAAAGCTGAAATTTCCCTATGTAAGTTTGTGTGTGTGTTTTGTTGTTCTTTGTTTTTTACTTGTTTACATGTTATTAATATTCGCCTCTCCTATATTGTCAGCACAGTCACTGCCTGACTCTGCACTCATCTTAATTTCAATGAATTTGAAATTCAATAAAATTTAACTTTTGATCGTCCCATTTGTCGGCGTAAGAACGTTGCACTTCAACACTCACAGGACAGCAGAGGAGGCCATGACATGAGCAACTTCAGACAGATGGATGAACACACTCTCTTTATGTCTCTTTATGTTACTTCTCAACAAAACTTTGACTTTATTTAAACAAGAAAAAAAGGAGCTGCAAACAGGAAGCAGAGTGTAAATGGAGCATCTTCGCAGGAAGGAGGTGGAGCAGGGGCCGGAGCGGGGCCCCAGCACAGAGGGATGTGGTGATGATGAGAACGGACACGAGCCACATGAGGCCCCCTGACCATGCCGGGGACCCCCGCTGCACATCCTGCAGTGTGCTAATGTCTGCACACACTGACACACTGCCCAATTTCACTGCAAGCACACAGCTTCAGACGCAACACCCATTTTTCTAAAGGTAGTCAAATATCAATATGTACATTAAATGTTAAAATGCTTGAAATGATTGTGTTATTAAGCAGGAACAGCACTGCATTTGTCATTTTTTAGGTTTGTAATTTGTAATGATTGTGCACCATCTAGTGGTGATTTGCTGCTTAAATGAACTGAAAATCACAACGTTCACGCATGCTTTTTAATGCATGCATGCGTGTGTGTGTGTGTGTGTGTCTGTGTGTGGGTGTAAAAAAAAAAACATGACGAGAAAGTATGTATCACAGCACAGACTTTGTCTAGCAGCAGAAATAGCTAAACTTAGTTTGACAAACCAGACTTCACTAAGTGGGGGATGTTTCATGCACAATTCATTTTGGCAGCAAAAACATCCCAAATTTGCTCAGACACGTTTGTGGAACCCTGCTGCTCATTCCACACATGTGGAGGACACCAGAAGTCATTCCCAGTTTGTCTCACAAACACACGCTGGTCCACGATGAGGCTGCCGCTGCAACGATGCGCCTCTGGGCTGCATCGGCACCATCCGCTATCCTAGAATTCTCCTCAAAACACTTTGTTCCCTTACCTCCTCCCCTTTATTTATTTATTTTTCGGCCCACTCTTGCAGAAAAAGGTCACATTTCTAAGAAGTGACTTCCATACATGTTCCACGCTGGGTCGTCACTTTGAATTTTCTGAGACCTTTCACGTCACGCGGCCATCGAGCCGGAAAACTGCAAACACACGACTGTGTGCGACCTTCCAACTTGTGATGATATTATTGACAAACAGATTATTATCTGTCTGTGACCACAATATTAAACATATTCTATGACATTGTATTTCGATGATCATCGTCATTGTGCCACATTGATGATTTGGGGTCCAATAAAATTTCATTGTACCTGTAAAAAGGAGAGGTCACACATATATTTACGTAATATATAAAGTAGAATTAACAGAATCATAAAATGTGCAGCGTGATCCATAAAGCGGTCACATTGTGCCAAATCAGTTTTTATCTACTTTTCAGGTTTAAATATGGTTTGGCTTTCAAGTTAAATATCCTCAAAGTCCCACAATTCTATGTCAGCACATGTACAAACTAGTGCGCTAACAGCAAACTTTAGCTCGAAACAGCTTGTTTTACACACTTGTGACACATGTCACAGACGTCCCTATGTGAATTCATGCTTGTTCTGTGAGACACGCCCACTGAAGCAGTGTGCACCCTGTGGACACACCCACACAGTCTGTGTGATAGTGTTGGGAATTCTGGCTCCTTGAAAAGACCCGGATCATGTCTTTGAGCTGTGCAAACCGTAATATTGTGAACACAACTTTAGACTGAAACAGGACACGCTTATTTCTGCAGGGGTCGCTAAATCACCATTTTGGTTTGCCATTTGCTTGCAGTTCTGTTTTGAAAGACTTTAAGTGACCTATCTTGATGATCTATGATCTAAAGTGCATCGTGTCAATGCATTTGTGGCATGTCCAACTCCACTTTACTATAGGCATAAGGTGCTAAAGGGTTGTATTTATTCTCTTAAACAATCATGGGTGTGTTTTAGGTGTAACATAAATGACAAAAAACAATTGAGTTTATTTATACAGTGCCAAATCACAACAAAGTCATCTCAAGGTGTGATACACACGAGCAACATCTAGACCTTACCCACCCCATGAGCAAGTACACTGCAGCTTTTGATCAGTGTCATCTGTCATTGCCTTTGAGAGTGGTATTTGCTTGAACCTGGTGCATTGCTACAGTGGATATAGAAAGTCGACACACCCTTGGGCTTATACACATTTTAAGTTCTGTATGCCATTTTGAAAGAAAATGGCTTGCATAAGTAAAGGAACCCTTCAGTGTAACACAAGTTAATTGTGACTTTTACAGTCAGTTTTGTTTAGACAAGTCAAGGGATGGAATCATGAACATTTCCAAGTTACTGAATATGTCTTAGACTTCATTAACATCAATTATTAAGAAATACAAACAGTATGGTACTCTATGGTAAATCTGTCTGGAGTAGGCAGTTCTCAAAAATTGTGTGACTGTGCAAGAAGGAGACGAGTGAGGGAAGCCACCAAAACATTTGTAACAACTCTGAAGGAGTTACATTCTTCTCTGGCTGTGATTGGAGAAACTGGGAATAGTGCAGCTTTTGTCTGTTGCAGCACCAGCATCACAGTGGAGTGGAACAGAGAAGGACTTCCATACAAGGAAACTGATCAAATCGATGCCAGAGTCTCCCACGTGCCTTCTGGAAAACTGCAGCTGAACCTTCAAGTCTTCTTTTTAAGAATAGTCTTCTCTCTGCCACTCCATCATGATTTTGTGCAACTGTTAGTGCAAAATACAATTTTTTTTCTATTCCCAGTTTCTCCTATCACAGCCAGAGAACAACTTAGCTCATTCAGAGTTGTCACAGGTGTCCTGATGGCTTCCCTCACTTGTCTCCTTCTTGCACATTCACTCAGTTTTTGAGAACTGCCTACTTCAGACAGAATTATCGTAGAGTACCATACTATTTGTATTTATTAATTGATGTGAATGAAGTCCAAGACATATTCAGTGACTTGGAAATGTTCATGTATTCATCCCCTGACTTGTCTAAAGAAAACTGGCTGTAAAAGTCATGATTTACTTGTGTTTTACTAAAGGGTGCCTTGACTTATGCAACCCAATATTTTGGCTTTGATATTTCTATTTAATTTATGTCATGTTGCAGAGGTTTGTTTTTGGTTTGAGTTTAAAGAGGATAATTTTAGAAATTTTAATTTAGAGAAGCCTGAATTCTTTTTTTCTTTCAAAATGGCATACAGAAATTAAAATGTGTAAAACCCCCAAGGGTGTGTGGACTTTCTATATCAACTGTATTTAGATGGCGGACTCAGAAGTGAGAGGTTTTCTGGCGAGGAAACAGCTCTGTGTGCAAAACGTCAAAGCTCACAAGTCATTACGGGAGCATCCACCAAAGCTCCCTGAGGTGAAGCAGTTGATGAAGTCATTCCAGCAACTCTGCCTCCTCCTTCATCTCCCTCCATCCATTTACCTCCATATCAGGTGCAAACAGCCCCCCCAGGGCTCCAGGACCTTCCTGCGGCCAGCCCCATCTTGGTGCTCCCTGCCTGCAAATTCAGGGAGGAAGAAAACAAGTATAAAAATATATGGTACACACAAACCAGAGTTATTAATGTTTTTCCATTAGCATTTAGTTTTTAATTTCAATAGAGTTTTGTTTTAGTTTGATGAGTGATGAGGAGGATTATGAGTGCTATATGTATCCCAACATGTACTATCACAGCATACGTGTGTCATGAACCCTCCCATGTAAGGCGTATCTGAATATTGCTGCGTATAAATAGCAGAAAATCTCTGCATTCCCCTTTAGAACAGGTTTTTGGTGGTCTATAGAACAATTGCTTTAAGCTACCTCAAGATAGCAAAGCATCAACACTGACTACACCTCGTTTTAAGACCAACACACCCATGGGCGCACAGATGAGCACAAATGCATTTACTACTTACACAACGTGGGTACAGGGTGTGAAAATAACAACTGCAGGGTGTAAGATTGGATGCTTCATCTCTTCTTCAACATACACCAATGCACAAAATTTCATGAAAATTTCTTGTTGGGAATAATTTTCTAGATTAGCTGTATGGACGTTGACAGTATGGTTGCTTAGCTGCAACATTTCTGTCACTGCATGTTCTGACAATAGACCCTATCGCATATAATCACTTATGAACCAATGTAGGGGGCGCACTATTGTTTTTGCCTTTTTTGTCAAGATTTTCAGGCAGCCGTACGTCCATCTGGTTGTGTTGTAAGCCGCGCTGTGTTCAGAAAGCGAGCCTTAAAAATACATGTAATAAGTGTAAATCAGATCGGACAAACTAAGTAATAAATAGTAAAGACATACCCTGCAACACAACCGCATCCCGCTGATGTCACTTCTCCTGAAGTGGCACACAACGTCCTGCTGTCCGTCGCTGCTTCAGGCTTCACAAAGCTTCATATGCTTCATAGGGTTTGATACGTCTAAGTTCTATGAGTTCGATGTGAGGCTCAGTAAACATCTGAAAGCAATCATCACATTTATATTTCTTGATTCTTTCATTTGTCCAGCCACAGTCAATAATCAGACAAGCACAGACATCAATAACAGAAAGCAGTGGTAACTGTTTCAATGTCCCGTGTCCTCACCACAGCTGTCCAGTTGAGGTCGTGAACAGAGCCATCCGCTGTAGATACCGCCACCACTTCCTCTCCGTGCCTTCATGGTCACACTCTTCCAAAATTGGATAAACTTGGGCGGCTTTCTTGTAGACACGCGTAGAAATAAAACGAAGTTGCCAGCCACTGTGGAGCGAAACAGCTGAATTTCTTGTCTCTTTCATACAGTGAACTGTCTGCCAAAAACACCGGATGTTGACAACGCAATGCATTCTGGGTTGATTTTTGCCTATATGTGATAGGGTCTATTCTTTGTTCTGCTTTTGATCTATTTTGTTAGTATGGCCAAAGCAGATGGTCACCCCACTGAGTCTGGTCTGCTTGAAGATTCTCCCTATAATCAAAAACTGCCTCAGGAAGTTTTTCCATAGTGTTGTCAGTGTGCTTGCTCATGGGTTGGGTATGGTCTAGACCTTGCTCGTGTGTAGAGCTTTGAGATACCTTATATCATGATTTTGTGCTGCATGAATAAATTGAATGACAAGTTCTTATGTTTTATGAATTAATGCCATAAAGATTATAATACTGGACTTTTACAACATACTAGTAGACGGTGCCCGTGTGTATGTACCATATATGAGTGGTGTTTATAGTTGAGAAAGAATAAAGTGATGAGGATTAAACTGCAAAGGATGCTGCCAGAGACCAAACTGATGTACCCTTGAATTTTTAGGAACTATCTCCCCCAAAATTTCCAATTTATTCTTAGCCTATGCCTACCTATAGGCGGAATATTGTGGACAGTGACTATATGTCATTGGGTACTGTGAGTAAATGTACTCTCACAATTATGTTCTCAGCACCTCCTGATACACTACGTTACTTATGAAGCAGCATTTCTTCTGCAGAATTTTGCTCTTTTACAGTAACATAATAGTCAAATATATGTGCATCCATGATAGCATATAGCAGAGTGGAGCGGAAGCTCTTCAGACTAGATTGAAAGGAAAAATGCTGGAGTCGTTTCTGTGTGGACAGTGAAAACAGTGCAGTAACATTATCGGCCAGCAGGAGGAAGCAGCGGTATGTCCTGTCGCTGTGAACGTGTCTGTGAAGCGTGCAGAAGAAGAGTACACTGTAGCAGACACACACACAGCACCTGCCTCAAAAGAGAGGTGGTCTCCGCACAGAGAGGTCTCTCTTGAGAGGTCAGTTTTTTCCAAAGAAATGACATCTGCATGGGTCCCCGATTATGCGTAGAAAGTTTTGTGGAAATCTACCCAGCGGCAGCTGAGAAATAAGGCGGACATACAAACAGACATCCTTACAGCGTTATATTATAAATGACAGAGTTAAAACGGTATACAGCAGCGGTTTTAAATGTGGGATAATTCACAATGAAATTGAAGATTTTACAAAGCTGAAGGCAACTGTGTCGAGTGAAAGGCACAATTTCCAGTGATCAGCTCACTTTCCTCATGAGTTTCAGTCATGTTTAACGATGAGGAGAGCCTCAGGCCACCTGGTGAGACTTCAGCAAGTGACTGTCTTTCCCTTTTTCGCTGCAGCGTTCAGATGGTGCAAGATATTTAACTCTGCACACAAAATTAATGGAGCGTGAAATGCAGGCCTGAAGGGCAGCAGGCTCCAAACCTGCAGGTGACACTGTCAACATGAAGCTTGTATCGTGACCCGAGTGGCTCTGTATTATAACTGCATTTGACTGGTGACGATTACTGACCTTTTGCATATCCAGCAGCCATCCATTTCAATTACACCGTCCTGCTTAGCTGAAAGCGACTTGGGATAGCTTCATTGTACTTACTGCAGTGTGTCGTCTGTCTTACGCATGCAGTGTCTTACCTAATTTGTATATTTATTGAGTTTTTACAGAGGAGCATCAATGTGCACCTTCCTTTTGATATTCTTATTAGACTGATAATACACTTTAACCTCTCTGTTGGAGGATCTTGAAGGAGTTTCTTGAGTGTTTTTAGTTGCCTAACCTGAACCCTTTTCATACAAGCAACCAATTGAAGTTGGTGTTTGCCAACCTTTTGGAGCCGTTATGTGAATAAACACCCCAGACGTCCGTAGAGGTTCTCCCCTTCTTATGATCAACAAATATTTTCTTTCTGTGAAGGCTCAGCTAATGAAGGTTACATTTCTATATTTATACAGTCTGTATATTTAATTCTGCAAAAAAGAAGAACTCAAAAGGTTACATTTCTATATTTATACAGTCTGTATATTTAATTCTGCAAAAAAGAAGAACTCAAAATTTGCAAGCAGCATCCTGGAACCACCCAGGGTTCTGAATGGCAGCCACCCGAGAACATTACTGGTTCATCCATACCTCCAGAAAGTAGCTGCAGCTAGGTGATACATGGGCGTCCCCTTATGGCCAATTCACACTCTGACAATTGGCCCGGCATTTGCCGACGTGTAAAGTTGATTGACGTTGACCAGTGCAGAGGTTCGCCAGACTCCGCGGTCTGGCGGTTGGCTGGTGTTCGTCGTGGTCCTGGAAAATTTTTCAACACGGTTAAAATCTTTGACGTTCATGCTGGAACGCCAGTGGGAGTTGGGCTCCGCTGCCACTGTGTCACCCCCACTAGTGCTCCGTTACTGCCCTGTTTACCGCCACCAGCCAACGTTGGAAGTCATTCGATTGCTGGAGCCGGGAAAGGGTGGACCGCCCGGAGAGGCTGCAACAGGAGTGTAAGCTTGAGGTCCTTGAAATCGCTGGTGACGAGGTCACAGAGTTGCGTCGAGTTTGTGTGGGCTGCATCACGTGGTGTCTCGGGTGTTGGGTCGGCGATCGGCTCCTCCAGGCAACACTGCTGCTCCGTGGAGGGTGCTGCTGGTGCGCCCGCCCTCCGACGGCGAAAGTTGAACTGCGTCATGGTGGGTTGGTGGACCGTCGCCGGCCGTTGGGCTCTGCTGGTGTAGTGTCACCCTCTGCAGAGCTACATTAACCTGTGTTGAAGAGAGGAAACCTAGAGCTCTGGAGCGAGCCTTCTCCTGCGTTTCACACAGATTTTGGAGAATTTTCTACGTCGGCCAGCATCAGCCACGTTACGTTATAATGTGAATGGGCCCTTACCCTTTTCCAGTTGCTGGGTTCCTCAACACTGAGGCACCTATGTGCTGGATCAATCTGAGGAAAACGCACCACATGGCCAAACAGTGCCATAGCTGACCTTCCTTAAGTAACCACTCATTTGACACAAAGTACTCTATTTTGACGAGCTATAGCACATGGCTCTAAAGCGCATTGTGCATGTGCATTTGGGGTGTGTCCAAATTCACTTGGCTATTCACACAGCATGTAATCTGAGCATGCAGACCAGTTAGGTCAGTGGGATAGGAGCTGGTCTACCAATATGTAGACCTGGGTGTGAGTCTTGGTCACGCTAACTGTGTGTGTCCTTTGACAAGACACTTCATGTCTCAGTCCACCCAGCTGTAAAAGGGTCCTGGCCTTTGGTGATGGTCTGGCATCCCGTCCAGGGGGAGTCATTGACTCATCTGCTTCATGCTACAGAATCTGCACCTAAAAAAAAAACAAAAACAGCGACTTGGGTCCTTTAGTTGGCGACGAAAGGTTTACTGACCCTGACTTCGTGGACAATGCTGTGATCTTTGCGGAATCAATGGATACCCTGATTGCAGCACTTGAGAAGTTGAGTGAGGAATCAGAGTGTCTGGGTTTGCAATCGTGCTGGATCAAGACTTAAATACATGCTTTTAATGGCTTCCTGGACTCAGACATCAGAAGTGTATCTGTTTGTGCTGAAAGTGTTGAACTTGTGGAGACATTCACTTATCTCAGCTGTGACATTCACGTCTCTAGATCCTCGGCCTTTTGAGATCGAGAGACACCTGGAAAGAGCTTATGTCTTGAGGTCGTTGGACAGAGTTGTTTGATGATGTCAATATCTTTGCAGGAGAATAAAGGTCCAAATCTTTAGGGTCCTGGTGCTACCTGTCTTACTGTATGGTTGTGAGACTTGGACACTAACTAGTGAGCTAAGGTGAAGACTAGATGTCTTTGGTACCAGGTCTCTCCGGAGGATCCTTGGGTACCATTGGAATGACTCTGCAGTATTACCAGGGTTGGAAATACCATGTGCATGTGCACCATAGTGCACGTGAAATTGGAGCGGTGCACGTATTTTTTTGACTGCATGTGCACCGGTGCACACAGCTTTACTGATTCTTACTACCAGTAAAATGTCAAATAAAGAATTGAAATGATCAAAAAACAGTTTCCAGTGTAATCTATTCTTTCTAAGATCTGCAAATACCGGCAAAATATTGCGTTTTGTAATCCCCGAAGCCAGAGACACAGATGATGTTCTTTCACTTCCGTGTTGTGAACTGCTCCGGCTTGTTTTGCACACCTTTTTGCAGCCTTTTGTATGTCTCTCTAGTGGTGCGCATTTTTTTTTTCTCTCTGCCTCCGTGCAAAACGAGTCGGAACCAACATCTGCTTGGAGATTACGCTGTCATTTTTAATTGCCGTATGCATACGGGTATTTATTTTCGAAAAAAATGCAGCCCTGTACGGCCTTATTAGAACCTGTACGCTTATTTGTTTTTCAATATTTTGTACAGGCTGAAAGAAAATTCAACCCTGTACCGTGAATATCGCACTTTATTTGTACCATAGAAAAACGTCGATCGTGTCATATTATGCTCCATGCTTTCGCAGTGTTGCATTCAGTCTTGAAAAACCACTCTTAGTGTGATTCCAGCAGCAGTCAGTGTCTGTGTTACTGTGACTGTGTCAGAGCTCCACTGACGTCACAGCCGTTTAAGCAGTTAAACTCCATTAAAGCCTTCAAGGACGCTGATTTAAAAACAAAAAAAGCTTTCCACATGGTTTGCAACTGTAACCGCTGTGAAACATTGGGAAATGAATGGTTTATTTCACTGAAAAGTGTTTTATTTTTTTGTCTGGCACTCTCCTTGCAGCAAAAAAGCATTGGAGGCGTGGCCTTGAGTGGAGAGAGAGGGTGGAGGGCGTTTGGGTCACTTTTAACTGTTTCAATTCCAGATTAAATGTGTTTATATTTTTTTACTTTTTTTGTTTTTCAATGATATTGAAAACTGGTTATATTTAAAGAAGCCAGTAAGTCATTTCCTCTTCTTTTTTTTTACCTGACATATATATCGCTCCAGCTCGCCCCTTAATGCCATGCATTTCTCTAGTTAGTTCAATACAATGGCAATATATGCAATAAATATTCATACACTCATTTACACATTACATTCACACACGCATTTACCACACACAATCTGTGCTATTATTGAAACCATGTACTCTTATTGGTATTTGAATCATATTTCCATCCCGTCTGATTGTTTAACCCTGTACTTTTATTCGTTTTTTGCAATATTCCACCCCGTACTCCTATTGGGAATATGAGAGTAGCGAAACTCAATGTGACTGTATCAATAGTGCATAGAAGTTGGCAAACATCAAAGCCTTTCGGAAACTTGAAAGAAAGTCAAAAACTCCCAGAAGCCAGTGCGGTCTGGGAAACTTTCTGGAAGATTTATTCATGTCCAAACAACATGTCCAAACAGCCGTCAATATTGGCATTCCTCTCTCGTTCAGGCCGTACCGACGGGGGAGACAAAGAACCCACTGCCGCATCCTTGGATGGCCAAAACAAGTGTCTCAAGTTGATGAAAGTAGGGGAGGGGAGCGGCGAGTCTCCATCCAGTCAAGTCTCCAGCAGTTGCCAACCAGTGTACAGACACACAAGAAGGGCCGCTCGCGCTCCAAGAGCCACAAGCCGCTTAGTTATATTCTACTTAATTTTATGTTGTCCACATAAAAATAGTTTGGTGCAAGTAAATTTTTTTGCCATGTGCACCAGTGCACAAAATCCCAAAAATGTATTTTGAGCCCCGATTACAGTACAGTTCATTCATTTTCTGAACCCGCTTATTCCAGTTCAGGGTCATGGGGGGGCTGGAGCTTATCTCAGTGGTCACTGGATGAGAGTTTATGTACACCCTGGACAGGCCACCAGTCCATTGCAGGGCCGACACATATAGACAGACAAATACATTCACACCCTCACCTACGGTTAATTTCAAGTCACCAGTTCACCCAACCTGCATGTCTTTGGAAGTTGGAGGAAGCCAGAGCACTGGGAGGGAACCCACGTGAACATGGACAAAAACATACAAACTCCACACAGAAAGGACCAGATCGGAAACGAACCTCTCGCTGTAACGTAACAGTGTTAAGCACTAAGCCACCGTGCTGCCCATTACAGTAGAGTTATTACAGTTTTATATTTTTCAATTGCTTTTTACTTTTTTGTTTTCAATTCAGTTTCATTGTAGTTTGATGCATTAATGCACTCACTGTGTGTACAAGCAGATTGTACACGTGTCTTGCCAGGCGTATCTGAATATTGTGTTGTATAAATAGCAGCAAAACACTGCGCTTGACTTTAAACCAGGTTATTGATGGTTTGTGATGCAATCACTTTGTGCTTCCTCACGATAACGGTGCACCAGCACTGCACCAGACCACACCTCATTTTCAGACCAACACTCACATAGATAAACGCAAGTACATGTGCTTTTTAAACAACTTGGGCGCTGAAAGTTTCCACCTGATGGAAAATTGCCAGTTTCCATCAGGTGGAAACTGGCAATGACACTTGCACTGCACTGTGCGCTACTTTGCGGCAGATCAAAGTCATTCAAGTGGTACCCAGAGATTCTCTGGAGAGACGTTGTGCCAAAGGCATCCAGTCATCACCACCTGGTGATGTCAAAGTCTCTTACAAAGACTTTGTAATGGCACGGACAGAGGACGCCAACACTGGTTTATCTGCAACAGACACAAACTTTGACAGCCTTTAGCCTGGCAGACAATAGGCTTGGTCGCTTATTCGGGCAGAGGTCAGGAACACGGGAGATCAGTCCAACAGGCAACATTGTCTTGAAAGAGAGCAGCAAAAGAGTTATCCACAACCACAAGCAGAGGTTCAAGGCACAGAGATCTGTCATGCCAGTCGACCAAATTTGGAATCAGCAGTCAAGGCTTAGTAAACACAGAATGGCAGCGTGGGTTGATAACAAAGAGGCAAATACTGGGAAATAAGGCGAGAGAGCAGGCATGAAGCTTGACAATGTGGCGAGGAGGTGACACATTGTGAGAGGTTATAAATGACATGTGGGAGAATCACTAGAGAGTAATGAAACCACCTGGAATAATAATATGTGGGAGATCACCTCAGAAACCGAATAACCCAGAGCCCAAAATCAAACACCAGAAATGTGACCCATGACAGACTTGGACCTTCATCTTTCTGTAAAGGTTTCACGACATACCATCACAGAATGTACTGGCCTTAACTTGTACCCAGCAGACAGACCCAGTTTTTGAGATTTTTTTTTGTCTAATTATACTCCGTTGTTGTTTTTTTGATTGTTTTTTCAGCCCACATCATGTCTCTGACTCCCTCCTACTCGTTTTTTGCCTTTTTAGATTTTTCTCCCTCTGACCCTTCTGTTTCTGTCCACCTGTCTCATCCCAGTACCACCGGGTTTTAATGTCGGAATATGTTTCGGTGGGTGGGGGGCCTGCCAAACGCACTCGTGGTCACAGGAAGCAAGCATCGTGGCACATCGCTTTCCAGCCGCAGCAGCCGGAGGCCGGGCCCGTCACTCTTCGGCCACAGCAGCTGGAGAATGAGTGCCTCGCAGCTGAAATCAGGGCATTGTGCTCTAAAATTGCAGGGACCACCACCACCACACCACCGGGGGTCCCGGACCCCGGGGCCTTCAGTTGGCTCGGGAGATGTGTGGGGGTATCCCACCATGGTTAGAGGAACCCACTGCTCTTGAGCCAGCTTTAGAGGCACCACCTGTCCTCGAGCCTGTGATGGCTGCGATCCGGCGCGCTGCACCTGTCCTGGCACCCGAGGTGGCTGGAACTCATATCCACCTGACTCCGGAGCGGCGGAACACCGATGCACCTCACCTGATTGCATCCCAGGGCAGGTGGCAGTCTGGCAGCGTGGTCCACGAGCTTCCGGAGCAGCAAGACGCTGGCGCGCCGCACTGGCAGCGGCCCCTGCACCCGAGGTGGCCATTCAGCGCACTCCTCGGACGACTCCTCTCCGCCGGCGTCGGACGACTCCTCTCCG
>OMMV01234073.1:0-10358 GCA_900302635.1 Chatrabus melanurus | reverse complement strand
CATAACTTCATGCTGTGGCTGATCAACTTTATGCCTCTGTAGTTACTGCAGCTCTGCACATCAGCCCTGTTCTTAAAAATCAGAACCAGTACACTTCTTCTCCACTCATCAGGCATCCTCTCACTTTCCAAGATTTTATTAAACAATCTGGTCCAAAACTCCACTGCCATCTCTCCTAAACCCTTCCATGCCTCCACTGGTATGTCATCTGGACCAACTGCCTTTCCACTCTTCATCCTCTTCATAGCTGTCCTCACTTCATCCTTACTAATCTGTTGCACTTCCTGATTTACTCTCTCCACATCATCCAGCCTTCTCTCATTCTCTTCATTCATTAACTCCTCAAAATACTCCCTCCCTCTTCTCAACACACTCTCCTCACTTGTTAGCACATTACCATCTGCATCCTTTATCACCCTAACCTGCTGTACATCCTTTCCAGCTCGATCCCTCCGTCTGGCCAATCGGTACAAGTCCTTTTCTCCTTCCTTACTGTTCAACTTCATGTACAGCTCGCTATACGCCCTTTTCTTTTCTTTTCACCTTACGCCTTCCTTTTCTTTTCTCCTTGTACTCCTGTCTACTTTCATCATCTCTCCGACTATCCCAATTCTTCTTCGTCAACCTCTTTCTCCTTATACTTTCCTGAACATCTTTATTCCACCACCAAGTCTCTTTGACTTCCTTCCTATGTCCAGATGTCACACCCAGTATGTTCCTAGCTGTCTCCCTCACCACATCTGCAGTACTTTTCCAGTCATCCAGAATCACTATTTCTAATCAAGCTAAACACAAGCATCTTTGTCATGCAGGGAGCTGCTCAGCAGGCGCGAGAGTCTGAGGGCCCTATCTTCCAGATCTATTGCTCATGGTCTAATACACAGAACACAGATCCATTTGGGGCATGCCCAAGTTACTGTTGCTATGTTGTAGAGTGTGTGAACTGAGTCCAAAGGTGAGCACAGCGTGCAAAAGTGTTGGGCTTATCTGGTTAATTATTCATGGGTGTTTTATTGGCATATCATGAAATCAACTACATGGAGTTTCACCTGCTAAACCAGAGCACAAGGTGCACAGTGCAAGGTGTCTCGCTTAACTTGTCTCGCAGAGTAGGTTTGGAGTCCAGTCTAGCTGGACTCTGCCGCGGCCACATGTAGTGTTTGCACAAACAACACAGGAGTACTGATATCACATCTCTGACACGACTGTTCAATTTAACAATTAATACTAATATTATTATGACTACTTGGATAATAGTCTTCAATTTATTCAACAACATTTGTGTTAAAGATGGGTCTGGAATGTGAATCATCGTCAGTGAGCAAAGCTGCAAAATATTTCCTAATCACCTTCTGCCTCCATAAAACTCTTGTCATGACTGCAGTGTGATTGATTGATAAATCCCTTATTGCAGAATTTATTCAGACAGGACAGGCTTTATATTTCTTTGTATCCTCAGTATTTTACCGCATCCGAATGCGCCATATGGACTGCGCGCATCCATGTAGTCGGTGCTTTTTACCTTCCATAAAATGATCCACAGAAATTATAGGTTATATTAATCCTGTGTGAACACAAGCGTCTGTGTAAAAGGAGTTTTCGCTTTTCAGCCAAAAAAAAAAAGAGAAGAGGTTTAGTCAGCAAATAATTTGAAGCTAGAAAATAAAAATATACTGGTGAGACTAATCCATTTTTTCAGAGCTGAGAACAAAGAAAAAAGCACAGAAGCCTGGAAATTTTCTTTTTCTTTTTTAGGAGAGACGGCCGTGTGTCTGGCCTGTTTTTTGAGTAGCCACGCCCATCTCTCATTTATATCGAGCTTTCTTATCCCGTGCTATTTGGTCATAATAAATATTACATTGCTTCATCTTCTTATATAAAAACTAATCTCATCAGCTCAGCCCCGAACGTGGAGTGCAGTGAAAATGTCATCACCACGGGCTCTCTGTCTCTTTTTGACTTCTCCTGCTGGCGATCAGTGTGTTTGAATGTTTTAAAACTTAACAATCCACATTCTGCAACATACAGCAAGATCTCCGCTCTGTGAGTATATTTATTTTATGAGTACCTCAAAAAAAGAATCAACATTCTCCTACCATGGTTTGACAATGAAATAGGTCAGTGCATTGTGTCACTGTCTCGCAAATGTGTACAGCTTGCAACTGCGTGTCCACCACACGATCTGTGTCATAATCCAACCGACACACACTAACACACAAGCGTGTTGTGTGATTTTTGTTTTTTAAACACCCCAATCTTGTCAGAACATTAACGACATACCTCCTGTGTCGTCAGCATGTCGTTGGTGTTTTGGGAAGACAAACCCACTGCCCCGACATACCGGGAGTTCCCAACACACCGGAGACATTTTTTGTTTCTGGAAGCATGTCGTAATTACTGTTGTATTGCGGATCGTAGTCGGTGGGTTAACCCCATTTAGTTAAAATAATCACACTACACTGACCAGCAGTCTGTGTCTCCACTCATAATGCATAGGGCTGCCACCAGCTTCAACACAGAACAAGATACTGATGTTTAGATGAAACTTTACAGCAACACTGCAGAGAGGTGGTGCAATGCCCCAAGACACTACAGAAGAGCAGGGTTCAATAATAGTGGACCCAGCTCGTTTGAGTGGTCAGAGTTGGTGGCCACCATAATAACAATAAAATTACAATAATTAAGATAACAGTACAAGTCAAACAGTACAACTAGCAACCAATAAACAAGTTAAATTGATGTAAAAACAATGACTTATGTATGACAGTATGACTTCATATTAGTGTTTAATAGTAACCATAGGTGGGGGACAAAGGCCGACTGTCACCTGCACGAGGTGTTCCCTCGGTAATACTAACGGCAGCGGTGAAGCCGTGACAGGCTTAGCAAGCCAAAGGTGGATTCAGTTTTTGCTCAAGATACATGCAGACAGCCTTGAAATGGACAGATCTCAAGGAATATGATGGAATGAGTACAGACCAAGATTTCTGAATTTGCGAACATCTGAACAATAAATGCTGAAACCATGGCTGTGAAGACGGAAAAAATTGTAGAATTGATGGCAGAATGCAACATAAAAGTCCTGGGAGTTGCAGAAACAATATTAAAGGGGAAGGGAAGAAAAACAATTCACAATAATTATGAACTGGTTTACTCCAGAAGCGGCAATGTCGATACATGGAGTAGGACTGTTTTTCAACCCAGATTTCTCAGAACACATAGAGAAAGTATAACATGTATGCAACTATATCATAGCAGGGGCATTGAACACAGATGGATGCAGAGTCTCTTTCATACAAGCTTATGCACCACAACAAGGTAGACCACAGGAAGAGAAAGAAAACTTACATGGACATCTACAAGACACATTTGACACCTTGCCAAATGAGAGTGATATCATCATAATGGGTGACCTCAACTGCCATGTTGGTAAAGAAGCGGTTGAGAAAGTAATTGGCAAGTTGAGTTCAGAGAAAGAAACAAGGAAGAGGAAATGCTCATAGACTTTTGCCTGAGAAATGGTCTTACAGTAATGAACACATACTTTGCACACCAACAGAGCCATCATTACACACGGTACAGATATACCATTAACCGAGGTGACAAGGGACAAAAGTCAAAATGGTTTTCTTTTGCCCTTAAACCAGTGAATTTACAAAGGAAATTGCGAAACTTGCATTAGTTTTCTTGAAAAAATAACAAATTTTAGTTAGCAAACATCTCTTTGGTTTAAGGGCAAAAAAATAGTTTTCAATTTTTGTCCCTTGTCACCCTGCTGTCCCTTGTCATCCCATTTTATAGTAGCTCACAGACTAGACAACATGACCAGAAAACTCAAACTGGCTTCATATTAGCATCCATGAAATCTATCATCAAGGATGTCAAGGCAATCCCATCTGTGTCACTTGATTTGGATCAGAGATTGGTGAAACAAAAAATGAAAATGCACCTATCAAAAATCAAAAAGAAAACTGTGAGAAAATAATTTAAAATACAGAACCTAGTCGACAAAAAAGTAGAGATTCAAGAAAAACTAGTGGAACAAAGGAAGAACTTAAAAATGGACAGCACCGAAGAACATTGGCAGTCCATTAAAACCTGCTTAAAAGACATTCAAGAAAAAGTTGTTGGAATGACAGTAGTTGGAAACCTGAAAAAGAAAAGAACTTGCTGGTGAGCAGAAAAGGTGAAAGCAGAAGTGGACAAAAAGAATCAATGTTTCAGACCATGGTTGAAAGACAGGACACAAGAAAGCAGGGCTGCATACAACGAACAAAAGAACTGGGTCAACTGAGTGAAGAGGAAGGCTCAGAAGGAAATGTGGGAAAATATTGGAAATAACCTGCAGGAAGATGTTAGAGAGACAAAGAAACTACTATTCAGTATGTCTAAATCATACAAAACCAGAAATGATGACAAACCCAAAAATACTATCTTGAAGAATGCTACAGGTGATATAATGACAGGTCATAATAAAATCATAGACAGATGGACAGAATACATCCAGAACCTACTCAACGTTGAAGACAGAGAAGACCACGTCTCTCAACATTCACATCAGATAGATGAAGCAACTAACATTGAAATGACTGATGACCTTATAACAATGGAAGTGACAGAAACTGACAAAAAAACAAGGCATCGGGATGTGATATGAACCCCATTAAAACAATCAAGGCTGGTGGCACACCTATGAAGGAAATTCTCCTGAATGTCCTCAATCACATGTGGAGCGCAGGGATGTTGCCCGAGGAGTGGAACCAATCAGTGATCTGCCCCATCTTCAACAAAGGTGACCCACTAGAATGACAGAACTACCAGGGAATATTGCTCATGAGTCACATTGGAAAGTTGTATGAAAGGATACTTGAAACCTCACTAAGAACCCATGTGAAAGATATACTATCAGAAAGTCAATGCGGCTTTCACCCAGGAAGAGGAACTGTAGACCAAATTGCAGCCCTCAGATTATACCTGGAAAAAAAGATGGGGACACTCAATTGATCAACATATCTGCTTCTTGGACATGGAGAAAACTTTTGACCAGGTTCCAAGAGACCAAATGTAGAAAGTCATTGAAGAGACAGGAATCAGCAATAGACTGCTCAGGGCCATCAAGAACACCTACAAAAACCAACAAAGTACAGCATTGGGGGGGCACAAACTACTTTGCCATCAACACAGGTGTGTGCAAAGGAAGTGTGCTCTCACCTCTCCGGTTCATCATATACTTCAATAATGTCATTCACAAGATAGATGTGATTTTAAAACAGAACTTTTTGGCTATGTAGATGACATAGCACAGACTGGAACTAGCCTAGAATGGAACCAAGAATTATTTAAAGCAGGGCTGAAACTGACCTACAGTAAAACAGAATATATGAAAGTTGGAAGACAACCAGAATGTGCTACCATCATTGTAAATGGACACACACTCAAACAGACAACCAGCTTCAGTTACCTTGGCAGCAAACGCACATCAAGCAACCTATTTGAAGAGGAAATAAATAATAGAAGCCAAATTCACACAAAAAAAAACTGTGCATTGTATCCCCTACTCAAAGAAAGGAAAATACCTAAAGGTGTTAGGACTTGTATTATGCCACCATACTGAGACCAGTCCTCCTGTATGGCAGTGAAACCTGGACGCTCACACAGAAACTTCAAAGCAAGATCCAAGCCACAGAAATGTGAGTGTTGTGCCTGATCCATGGGTTTACCAAATGAAACAGAATATGAAACGAAACATTAGGGCAGAAATGTGAAGTAGAATCCATACTGACAATCATTGAAAGAAATCAGCTGCGTTGGTATGATCATGTACTATGAATGGATGACTCTAGGGACACCAAGAGAATGCATGACTGGAAACCAAAGAAGAAAAGACCACCTGGCAGACTCAGAAAAAGAGTCAGAGATCAAAGGTGAGTGATCAGGAACAGGGATCAGGATTAAAGCTCAGCCATCAGGGTCTAAGAAAGTTACAAAAGAGATGCAAGGAAAAGCCCTCTCACAAGGAAAAAAGACAGAGATAAATGGAAAATGTCAACAAACATGAAAACAGACTGTTGGACTGTTGGAAGTACTTTCTGCTGTGTTCAGGTGGCAGCAGAAATGTCAGATATCTCACTGCCTCTGCTCATAAAACCTAAATTTCATGCATGGGTAAATTATTAGAATGGAGTGTCAAAATAAGAATAAGAACAAACATCAAAATAGCTCCTTAAACATCTGTTAAAGTGCATAAAACATGTTGTGAAGTTGCTTTGATTCATTCTTTCTTTTGGCACCAAACTTTAAAACTGTCAGAATCCAGCAGATGATGTTCGAATAACTTGATCCAGACTGATTTACGAGGCACAACAGGAGGACGGCACAGACAGCAGACGCGATAGTCTCATTTGTTTATCACAAATTAATTTGAACAAGCATTAAACTTTAAAAAAAGGCTATGTGCGCATTTAGCTTTCAACAACACCAACCCCTCCACCCACTAAAGTAGACATATCAGAAGAGAGAGAGGTTACTGCTGGCCACTCACTTTTTTTTTTTTTTTTGGTCACGCCTCAATAATAGATGTTTTAAAGTTTAAGTGCAGCCAGAGGGCTGCGAGCCCGGCTGTTCATTAAGTCAGTGAACACCACAGAGCGGCATTTACATCTCCATCTCTGAATGTCTGCTCTGTCTGAGCAATTACACCGACTCTAGTACTGGATTACACGCAGAAAAGAGGAGCCCGGAAAAGAGGACAGAGAAAAAAAACTGGAGGAGAAAGGAAGAGAAGAGCAACATTCAAGAGTAGAAACAAAAAAAAATCATAATGGAGAGAAAAAGAAGAAGAAACTACTCTTGCAACGCTCTCGCACGCTCGCATTCGGAACTCCGGGCGACATTTAACCACCGTGAGATACAAGCAACCCACGAGGAAACACAAGAGCTGCCGCATCAGTCGCGGCACACTCGTTCTGAAACCGAAACAATCAGTTGCTTTTGTTACCACAGCAGGGGAGGGCAGGGAGGATATAGCCCTCGGCGACATATGTGTTCCATCATGCCTGTCACAACAACACGTTTCATCTGCTAAAATACGCTCGACCAAACAATAAATCCGCCTCAATGCCGAGAGCGCACAAATTTGTTTACAGACGAAGTGACGTCTCACAAAGACACTGAGAGTTAGACACTCATGCACGGGTGTCGGATAACGCTGGTACTGTTAGTAAGACTTCTTTCAGTTGTAATCCCGATGCGTCTATTTATAAACAGGGCGGAAGATGTACTGAGGGAATATTTTCAACAGATTCGCCAATTTGAAAGAGCAGGTATGTCAGTGGGATAGGAGTTGGACTGCCAATATATAGACCTGGGCCGGTATTTATCAAGCCTCTCAAAGTGCCATTTTAGTCTTAAGTGCTGAGAATTCATGAAATTTACTCCTACTTTCAAACTTAAGTATAAACGCTAGTTATCAAATTTCTTAAAGCTAAGAATCACTCTTACTCTGCCAATTATTTAAGAGAACTCGGGAGGTCTCTCAAGTGGTTAGGAGTTGCCAGTAGGGGAATGTGATGGCAGTAAGGAGACAGAGATGTGCGCGGATCTTCCGGGAACGGAAGAATGTGTTGGAATTGTTTGATGACATGCAGTTAATCAAACAGTATCGTGTTGACAGAGCGGGCATAATCTGTGTAACTGACTTGGTGAGGGACATCATCTCATCGGTCACTTTACGCACTTTACGCATATTTCCACGCACTGTCACAGCATGACAGCTTGCGCGGTGACAGTGCACTCTGAGACAGTGCGCGGCGCGCTGTCATGAATCTTCAGTGCGACAGTTATCGGATGCGCTAGGATAGAGCTCATTCACGGAACCTGCATTTTTCGCAGCCCGTTGTCACAGAGTGCGCCGTCAGGAATGACAGCGGGCTCGCCGTCAGGAATGACAGGGGGTGCGCCGTCAGGAATGACGGCGGGCACGCCATCATGTCGGGCCGAATTTTCCTTTGATGACATGCTTTCATTCTTCCACTAATTCCACAAGCAGTAGCGCTTCTTCCTCCCTCCAGTTCGGTTTGCGTTTGGCCTCCATGGCTGTGATTAGCCTGCATCATAAATCTCGGTTATATATAGACAGGTCAGTTACAAGCGCAGCGGGTTAATATTTGTAATCAGTGATGTCGTGGAAACATAAACACACTCTTTCATTTCCGGTGTATATATAATGCGTTCCCTTGAAGTCTTTATTGTCGCTTTGTGTTTAATGTACACTCCTCTTCGGGATTTCACAATTCACTGTTACATCTATCTAAGATTATATTTATATAAGGAAGGCCATTCGCTGATTGGTTCTTGCCTATGGTGCCATCCAAAATCCCGTTTGCGGCACAGCAAGGTGTCGTAAATCAGCTCTGAGACTGACACTTAGGATTTCGTCCTACACTGCGCTTAAAGTGGGACTACGATGTTCGATAACTAACTTTTAAGCGCAAGTTTGAGCCAAGAATTTTTTGGGTCTTAAGTCTGATTTGCGACACGTTGCTGTGCCGCAAATGGGGATTTTGGATGACAACATAGACAAGGACCTATCAGCGAATGGCCTTCCTTATATAAATATATTCTGAGATAAATGTCACTTTGAATGGTGAAATCCCAAAGAGGAGTTTACATTAAACACAAAGCGACAACAAAGACTTTTCACAGGAACACATTATATATACACCAGAAATGAAAGAGTGTGTTTGTTTCCACAACATCACTGATTATAAATTTCTTTCCCATTTGTATTAGAGGGTGGATATCTGACCTGGGCCCAACGGGACCCGACGGGTCAGGCCGGGTTCGGACAAATATTCCGACATTATACACAGGTTCGGGTCGGGCTCAGTCACAGCATACACAGCCGATACACAGCAGTCAGTGTATCGGTTGCGCGAGTATTCAGCACAGCCCGTTGGCACAGAGCACCCGCCGTCATTCATGGCAGTGCGCCTGCTCTGTGAAAACGGGCTGTGAAAAATGCCGGTTCCATGAATGAGCTCTATAGCCCATAACTGTCGCACTGAAGAGTCGTGACAGCGGGTCACAGAGTGCACTGTGGGAACAAGTGAGAGAGATATTAACTGCGTCGGGCTTCGGTCACTGGTTTGTCAGATGCGGGTTGGGTTCAGACAGAAATATGTGTAAAGTGACCGGTGAGATGACGTCCCTCACCAAGTCAGTTACAAAGAATATGCCCGCTCTGTCAACATGCTACTGTTTGATTAACTGCGCGTCGTCAAACAATTCCAACACATTCTTCCGTTCCCGGAAGATCCGCGGACATCTCTGTCTACTTACTGCCATCACAGTCCCCTACTGGCAACTCCTAACCACTTGAGAGACCTCCCGAGCTCTCTTAAATAATTGGGACAGTAAGAGTGATTCTTAGCTTTAAGAAATTTGATAACTAGCGTATATACTTAAGTTTGAAAGTAGGAGTAAATTTCAAGAATTCTCAGCACTTAAGACTAAAATGGCACTTTGAGAAGCTTGATAAATACCGGCACTGGGTTCGATTGTTGGACAAGACACTTTAACTGAATCATCCCAGTCCACCCATTTGGGTAGACACTCATCTGCTTCATGCTAACGAATCCGGAGATAAGCACCGGCCTCAGGGACTGTATAAGACTTCTTCTTCTTATACAAGGATGTGTATTATCATGTCATGCCGCCAATATTAGAATAAAATACTCTCATATACCTAATCGTGGTACGGGGTGGAATAATAGCACAGGGTGGAATATTGCAAAAAAAAAACTAATAAAAGTACAGGGTTGAATAATCATACAGGGTGGAAATATGATTTAGATACCAATAAGGGTACATGGTTTCAATAATAGTAGAGATTGTGTGTGGTAAATGCGTGTGTGGATGTAATGTGTAAATGTGTGTACAAAAAAGGCCAGACAGCCTGATGAGGAACACCACACTAGGTATAGCAACATTGTTATCCACGTCGGCACCAACGATATTAGGATGCGTCAGTCAGAGGTCACAAAGTTGGACATAGAGAGGACTTGTGACCTCGCCAGAAAGATGTGTCGGCATCGATTAGTCGTCTCTGGCCCCCTCCCCTCCCGGGGAAATGACGAGGCTTATAGCAGGCTTATGTCTCTAAATAGGTGGCTGGCGCAGTTCTGCAGACAGCGAGGCTTTAGTTATGTCGATAACTGGCCCTCTTTCTGGGGTCGCCATGGCTTGCTGATGCCGGACGGCCTTCACCCTACTGGGGAAGGCGCCGCCATCTTATCTGCGAACATAGATAGAGTTTTGTCTGGAGGGTGACATTAGGATCCCACAGCAGGCCGTGGAGC
>OMMV01234060.1:0-10184 GCA_900302635.1 Chatrabus melanurus | reverse complement strand
ATGGACAATATTTCTACAGTATAACGCCTTTCTGTTTGAGGTAGACGCTCAAAGTGCTGTACAATGATATCTCACATTCACCCATTCATGCACACATACACCAATGTCAGTGTGCTGCCATGCAAGGCGCTCAACTGCACACCGGGAGCAACTTGGAGATAAAGGACCTTGCCTAAGGGCCATTAGAGATTTTCCTGACTGACAGGGAATTGAACCGAGGATAATAAACTAATCAGACTACTCAGAGAAAGGTCGAGAAAAGTGGCCAAACATCAGCAAAAATTGCGTTACCGGAGTTTGGTAGCGAACCTCAAACACAGCACGGCGTTCCAAAACATAGTGTTAGCGGAGGCAGGCGTTAGCCAGCGCTCCATTAGAACAAGCGGGACTTTTGCCAAACAGACAACGTGTAGGAGAGGGGTTCGACACGCCACTGTCCAGTGATTCTGAGCAGACCTGAGTGCATCTGGCACATTGATAATAAGAGGGCGAACTCAGTAGTGAGAGGTTTTCTGGTGAGGAATGGTGTCTGCATGCACAAAGAGTGCGACTGGGAGCAACAGGCAAAAGAGATAACACAAAAAACTCCTGTCAAAGTAACAGAAAATGCTGGAAGACATGCCAAGTGTAGTGACTGTTAAGATAAATTCATTCTCAGTATTTCCTCACTGACCACCATCAGCCCATGTGCCATGCGCGTAGGGTCCAATAGTCGGCAGGCTAGCTTATGGTCCACGTGCACCCTCCCCACAACTTGGGCAAACCAACCTTTTTTGATGCTTGAACGTGGGATGGGATGCACTTGCCATTTTCATCACATTTGTCATCCTACCCTAGATTCGGCAAATGTGCAATCACTGTTCAACAAAAATCTTGCCTGACAGGAAATGGTTTTTATTCACAACATTCTTTGGTGTTATAAAACATATTTGGCATCAAAATGAATGCCATTCACTCCAGAATCATCAGGGCAAAAGTTTATGTTTAATAGAGCATTTCTGTGGTAAATAATAAATATTGCAGCTTGTTACCCATATTTATCGCAATCTCATTCCAAACCAGCATGGATTTGCTAATGAGGAACATCAAATTGTGCCCATTCTCTCTGCCTCTGCCCATTCTCCATGCAATGTGGAGTCGCGTCAGGAAGGGCATCCAGCGTAAAACCTTTGTCAAATCTACATGCAGATCCATGTGGGATCTGCTTTGGTGACCCTGAGTTGAAATTGGGAGGAGCCAAAAGTAGAATATTTTATATATACAGTGCTGTTAAAAATAATTGTGCCCCCTTAAGCTTTTACATGTTTAAATTTTTTATGACATTAAACTAAAAAAAAAAAAATCAAACTTCCTTATGATAAAATTTCTAAAATTATGCCGTTTTAATTCACAGTGAAAACAAATCTCTACAATGTGACATAAATGAAATAAAATATCAAACCCAAAATAATAGTGTGAATAAGTATGTGCCCCCATTAGTATAATGCTTATAAATCATCACTTTACAGCCAGTTTTCTTTAGACACGTCAGGGGATGGATACATGAACATTTCCACGTCACCAAATATGTCCTGGGCTTCATTTACATCAATCATTAAGAAACACAAACAGCATGGTACTGTATGGTAAACCTGTGTCAAGCAGGCAGGTCTCAAAAATTGAGTGACCGTGCAAGAAGGAGACTCTGACAAAGTTTTAGGTTTCTCTGGCTGTGATTGGAGAAATTGTGCATAGTGCAAGTTTTGCATTGCCACCACTCACAGCTTCATAGTGGAGTGGAGCAGAGAAGTATTTTCATACAACAAAATAGATCAAATCTAGGCTAGTTGTCAGAGGACATTTTTTGCCATGATTAACAATCCACTAACTAATTACATATTTATTTTTTTCCCATGCTAAAAGTGGCCGCCGCCATCTTGGATTAACGTCATGTCCGCCGATTGGCACGCACTCCTCACTTTCTAGGATGCCATTAGACACACCGCACCTCTCTGTATTGATCGCTATGAAATCCATCAAAATCCACCATGAAATCAGGCTATCCATGCTCCATTTGTCAACAGACAGCTTCAAAAGACTCCAACCATCAACTTTTCAGGAATTTATGGCGTTCTTTCACACAGACTAAAGGCATGATTTCAGATGTTTACCTGCTGGGGCATAGTTTTGCATCAGGGCTCGCTGATCATCTTAAAGGCCTACATGTTGCCCATCCCAGGGACGTATCACATGAGCTCAAACTATCAAACTTGGTCAAGAGACAGTGCATTACTTCATGGTATATCCTAGAATCCCTATCTTGTAGACCTTCCTCTCTGTCAGTATTAGTTTATTCCTCTGTCTCTACATCCCTAACTGAATTCACCACAAACAAATTGGTGAAATCAACTCTGAGAATCTGGACACAAATACGTCACCACTTTGGTTGGCTGTCTTTTTCCTTAAATTCTCCTATTAAGCGAAATCCCGGTTTTAAACATTCTCTACTGGACAAAACCTTTACACACTGGCAAACTCTTGGCATTAAAAGTTTTTACCATCTGTACTCAGATAACATCTTCTCCTCATTTGAACAGCTGTGCCTTAAATTCAATCTGCCCAGAAGTAATTTTTTTTCGTTATTTACAAGTACGAGACTTTTTGAGGAAAATTCTGCCCCAGTTCCCCTCACTCCCTCCAGCCAATCCATGTGATGCTTTACTTGAGCGCCCACCATCTTTTAGAGGTATGATATCTACACTATATAGTAAAATTTTGCATGTGCAGAGCTCCTCCTCTCTCTCTGTTAAAACAGACTGGGAACTCGAGTTAGGTGAAGACATAGCTGAGGAACTCTGGCAGTCTATTTTAAAAAGAGCTCATACATCTTCTATCTGTGCCCGGCATAGCTTTATGCAATTTAAAATAATACATCGTACCCATTGGACAAAACTTAAAATGTCAAAACTCTTTCCTGATGTAAGTCCTGCTTGTAATCTCTGTAATGTAACCCCTGCCACCCACACTCTTATGTTCTGGACATGTGTGGCTCTTGAGGAATTCTGGTCGCTCATTTTTAAAACCATTTCTGATTGTCTGAACAAAGAAGTTGCCCCATGCTCTTCAATAACACTCTTTGGCACTCCTCCGGTCACACTTACTCTGTCAAAAGCTGTATCGCTTTTGTCACCTTGCTTGCCAGGTGCCTAATATTACTCAGATGGAAGGATGCACACCCTCCCACATTTACGCACTGGATTCGTGATGTTCTTTATTTCTTGAAATTAGAAAACCTGAAGCACTCACTTAGAGGCTCCATAAAGACCTTTCGTAAGATTTGGAATCCCTTCCTAAACTACACTGCAGTTTATAAAAGTTATGATTTTCACAATAAAGGGGAGAGGGAACTTATCTCAAAAAATGAGAGAGAAGAATCAAGTACAGTGGGTCATAAATGAACAAATATCCAAATGAGGAATTAGTTTGAATATAAGATGAAATATAGATAATATAGAACCACCATATATTTCAGCTAAATAGAATAAGTCTTCTGACTTATACTGGGGTAGTTGTGGCTGGCAGGGCTATATTTACACATTTTGGGGCTGTCATAACTGCAGGGGTTTTGGCAGGATATTAAAAAAGTTATTGAACAAATCCTGGATATACATTTCATTTTAAATCCAAAGTTATTTATTTTGGGTATTGTTGATGAGAATTAAATGAGTAAACAGACAAACTATTTACTGAGGAAATGATGACTTGTCTTACAGTTACAGCCACAGCACTGAAAAATAAAGAAGTAGAGAAGGAAAGTTATAGAAATTCATATAATAGAAGTCACAGGCTCTGTAATTACAAAATAGGCAGTATTGTATTAATTGCAGTCGAAAGTAAAGAAAGACAAGTTGGGGTTTGTAGAAGATTTTACATATATTTGGTACATTATTTTGTTTGTGTGTCTTTTCCCCTTCTTTGTTTTAGTATATTTTTCTCTTATTTTGGCATTTTCCTTCAAACATGAACTCATGCGGTTAAAAGAACTGGAATGAATGACAGTTTTGGATTTATGTTAAGTAAAAAAGTTTGTGGGGGAAAAAAAAGACATTTAATGTACAGGTCAACGTGTCTAAGAGCATCTGCGTAATACATTTACTCATAATTCCCTTCTCCACATAGATATTTATAAGCGTATGCTGAAGCATAAATTAGCCTTAATGAGATGTGTGTGGTTGGGGGTTAAAATGAAACCCAGCGCCCCCAGAATTCTTTATGTGGCTGATTGTCTGCAGACATTAATCCTTCCATGTGAAACTGCACCCACAACAGTGGAAGTGCAGGACAGATAACGTTTAAATTATGTTTTTTTTGTTTTTGTCTCCCGATGTCTTGCATTCATTAGCCTTCAGCAGATGCATTGTGGAGAAATTCCAAATTTAAAAAGTACATATTTGTCAATGAATATTTGCTGTGAAAATCTGCATCAGGCAAAAATGACTTAGGTGATTTTCACAAGCTTTAAGTTTCCTCCTGACAAGCTACAGGCCAAAACAGGCCCTCTAATGTGAAAGAAATACAGGTGGGATGTCTGTCAGCTGAAACTCTCAGGAACATCGTTGGGCGCTCTCCAAAAGCTCCAGGGCAACCACTCAGGAGGTTTTTTTGTGCACAAACATGATGGTCGCCAAATGGTTTCTTTAATTACCATACTCACTAATGTATCTCACTTAAATCACTGACACAAAGCACAACATGAAGGCCCAACACCTCTGGCATTTCCTTTGTTCCACCAGAAAACAGCTCCAAAACAATCAACCAGCTTTTATTATCGCTGCCAAAGAGGGAATTTTTTCACCTATTTGTCTGTCAGATTGTCAGCAGGTTCTCAAAAAGACAGAACAGATTTCAGTGAAATTTTGGGAAGAGGTTGGCCTTGGGTCAAGGGAGACTTGATCAAAATTAGACTTTAATATTGTTATGACTCCTATTAACTTCCATATCATTTGTGTATCAAAAATACATGACTGGATTTCAGTGAAATTTGGTGGAGACATAGGTCATGGGCCAGTGAAGACTTATTTAATCTTTATAATTTTATTTGTAGTTTGACAAAACAGCACCCCCACCTACATTTCAACTCAGTTAGGACAGCTTAAAAGACAATTATTAGACCTTGGTGGTGGTTTGCACTTTCTGAGTGACCCCAGGCTTGATAAATAAAGCCATGAGAAACACGAGAGAGAAACATGAGAGGCTATGAACTCCTTTAAAGGGGACACATTATACACCTTTGCAGCGAGCTAATACAGGTCACCAAGTGTCTTAAAAACATATTTAAGTTTGTAGTCAAATGTACCTCATAGACATTGAAGTAATGCATTCCTAAATTTTTTTACAGGTCTTGAACAAATGTTACGTTTCTGCTCCTGTCGCTTTAAATAGAAAGGAGCTGCTGGTCACCATGCCCCCTTGCTGAAATGAGTGGGAGCAGGATTATTAATACTAATACTACTACTACTACTAGGTAATAGTATCTGTGCGCATGAAGATAGTCAAGGCTACGGCAATCTGACATTTTACCACAGTGACCTCTGGCTGACCTTGCCAGGGCAATTCTAGAATCCACCTAATTGTGTGCCACATTTGGTCCAAATCAGGAAGAAAATCAAATTCCTTGACCTTTGCCCAGGGCTGCACAGTGGCTTCATGGTTAGCACTGTTGCCTAACAGTGAGAAGGTCCAAGGTTCACTTCTGACCTGGTCCTTTCTGTGTGGAGTTTGCATGTTCTCCCCGTGTTTGCGTGGGTTCCTTCCGAGTACTCCGGCTTCCTCCCACTTCCAAAGACATGCAGGTTAGGTGAATTGATGACTCTAAATTGACTGTAGGTGTGAGTGAGAGTGTTTATGTGTTTGTCTGTCTATATGTGGCCCTGCAATGGACTGGCGGCCTGTCCAGGGTGTACCCCGCCTCTCGCCCAATGACTGCTGGGATAGGCTCCAGCACCCCCTATGACCCTTAATTGGAGTAAGCAGGTATAGAAAATGAATGAATGACCTTTGCTCAAATGAATTCTTTAAGGGCAGTTTCAGGGTCAACCTTCATTTTCATATCAAGCTTGGTAGAAATCAGCAAAATGACCTGTGAGGAGGAGGCCATCAAATAAACAGGCAGACATGACCTTGGCCCAAATGATTGACCTTTGGCAAATTTGACCTTGCTGGGAAATTCCAGAACCCACTTCCATATGTGTGCCAAATACGGTGGACACCGGAGTAAAAAAAAACAACTAAAAAAAAAATTGAGCTTTGACCAATGACCTTGACCTTTTCTAAAACAAACTCTTTGAGGGCAATTCTGGAGTTCACTTTCATCCACAAGTCTGGTGGAAATCGGCCAAAGAATCTGGGAGGAGTAGGGGAACAGGCAGACAAATGTTGCTCAAAATATTGTATTATTAGTATTATTAACATATAATTTTGAGTTTTTGAGGATGATTAACATGAAAGCCCAACACTGTTTAACTTTAATATGTATACCAAAAATAATTTTGCACAGTCAGACCCCTTTAAATGAATCTGTTACTGCAGACTTCTCGGTGTTCCAGCAGTTTTATTGTTCCAGTTGGTAACTACTCCACCTGTCACTCACTGCAGAAGAATGGAACACCATGACTACTGCAGTAAACAAGCTTTAAGTAGCTTTGAGGGCGTCTCACACACAGTACAGGGACATGTTGACAATATAGAATATCAAAGCTCAGTTGTGACCAAAGTATTTTTTATGTTGAATGGGAGCCATGTGTTACATTCGGTAAGAGGAAATATATGTATGGGGACAAAGAAACCTGTTGGTCATTTTACCAGCATTTATTGCAGACAGCAGGTACTGCCAACGAGCCAACAGTAAAGTCGGACGCCAATGGAGCGCGTGTTCAGCAAAAATGCAAACCCACAACACCAACGTCTCCATCATGAACTCTTCCGGCGCTCTCGACCCTACAGGGGGGAACTACCGACTGTAGCAGGTAATGATTTGCTTCATCCCAGTATGAGATTGCTATCTCACCCTTCCAAGACTATCGATTGTCATAACTTTGTTTTTGTTTTGTTTCAGGATAGAAAAAAAATCAAATAAAAAAAGTACAAAGTACAAAAACTGAGCATATAAAGCATTCAGTAATTTTAATTTATATGTACTCATGTAAGAAAAAATATAGAAACATCTAAAAGAATAATGTCGCTTTGATTATCTCTCAAATTTCTGGACTTGTAATCAGAGATAAAAGACCTTTTAATTGCTGTTATGCGAGAGCACCTGCATCCACCAGCTTATGAGTTACAACTTAACTTTCTGATGACAATATATCGTTTCAGCTTGCCTGCTAAGGCAAAATTGCTATTTTAGGTGATTCACTGGTCCACAAGTAACTGTCCCAAATAAGCGATGACAACAGTTACTATGGTTTAAAGAGAGCATACACCTTTTCAGCAAGCTAACATAAGTCTCCAAGGGCCCCATCTTGCTGATATATGGCGCACAGTCTAAAGAGCATACTGCAAGTGCATTTGGGGTGTGTCCAACTCTACTTTGTTATTTACACAGCATGTAATCTGAGCACAAAGTAGAGCACCCAATCAGTGTGATCTGTCACTTCCTTTAAGATAAAAGTAATGATCGACCCAGGTAGAATGTGAGGCATGCATTACCATACCTCCATATTACCCCAGACGCAGACAGCACGCCCCCCCCACCCCCACACCTGGACATTGTGGCCAGGACTGTCTCGATGCGCTCCACCAACAGTGTAAAAACATAGTACAACCCAGAGATATAGTTTTGTATTTTTCCTTTAGTGTCTACTTTTATTTTGTTTTAAAATTTTGTATTCGAGTCAGTTTCATTGTATATAGGAGTACAGAAGAGTGCAAGTGGACTTGGTATTTAAAGAGAGTGGGCACTGGGCGTGAAAATGACAACTGTGTCGGTGAGAAACTAGCAATGACACTTGTGCTGCGCTGTGCTCTGCTTTGCACCGGGTTTAAGATCGGGTCCCATGTGTCTTAAAAACGAATGTTAATTTTTAGCAAAAAAACTAACAAAAATTCAGGTCCGTGAGAAAGCTTCTGCGTCTGTCACTTTAAATGGAAATGAGCTGCTGCTTGTCATGCCCCTGCTCAGAAATGTGAGCAGGAATACGCTAGCACAATGGTCGAACAGACTGTCTCGCTCCTTCAGACCGTGTGGAGATTTTTTTGGACAGAGAAGCTCAGCGTACTTCACAGAAGTGTAAAACAAGCCATTCCAAGTTTTGGCAGAGTAATGTCTACATGCACAGAGAATTGCGGGACTTTGAAGATATTTAACCACAAAAGGCTGATTAAAAACTGAATTTGCACAACACTATATATACAGAAGACCTGCTGACCTGAAGGATTTTGAGATTTTGTTTCTCCAATAAATGCTCTGTGAGGTTAGAAAGTTAAACTCCAACTGCAGTATGTTTATTGGATTGAGTCTCAGACAGCTTGCTAAATAACTACATGTAATTCATTTTATACACAACTCTCCAATTACCCACTGTACATGTCTTTAAAAAGAGAGACTGTTGATTTCAAATGTGACACTTTTTACATCGCTCTCTTTTACCCTCTTTGTCAGGATTGCTCCTCTACCCCGACACTCCTGCTCAGATGGAGACGACGGCACAAGAAGCTTTCTGTTCCAGGCCGATCCCTCAGCGAGACGTGTTCACAGGTGTGCAGGCTGCTTTCAGTCTGGAGTATCCGCTTCTGCTTTCAGATAAACTGTGTTGTGGTTAATGAGCAGGCATGCTTCCTGAAACAAACGTGAGTGTGGGCGCTGTGTGAGTCAGAGAGAAGGGAACAAGAAAATAGCTCATGTTCTTTCATTTTAAAGTTGTAATTAATATACATGCAGCTGTCATTATAGACTCCAGCACCCCTGTAACCCTTAACTGGAATAAACGGGTTCAGAAAATGAATGAATCGCTGTCATTTCAGGGATGTGTTCTTACTCCTCCACTGTTCAATGCTTGCATAGACTGGGTGTTGAGTAGGGTTGTGGCTTAGGTACTTTTGTTAGAGAGGAAAGGTTTACTGACCTTGGCTTTGCGGATGATGCTGTGATCTTTGCGGAATCGATGGATATCCTGATTACAACACTTGAGAAGCTGAGTGAGGAATTGGAGTGTCTGGGTTTGCGGTTGTCCTGGATCAAGACTAAGAGCCAGGCTATCATGCACCTGTTCTGTGGATTAGTCTGCCTGCTGAGATAAGACAGTCTGATTGCGTTGATTCATTTAAATCCAGATTAAAGACTCACCTGTTCTCTCTTGCGTATGACTAATATAGAGGTGGTTGTAATAAAATACTTTTCCCCTCCACCTTGAATTTATGTTGCTACTGCTAGTAGAGCTGGACGCAGTCTCACCGCATCCAAATTCTGGGAATGTTACTGTAAGGCAGGACTAAGTTGCCGGCGATCACATTAGCTTCCTGGCCGTTACTCTATTGTATAGTGCTATTCGTGTTTGTTGGTCGTTCCAGCTGATGTATCTCTGCTCTGTCCTTTGTCCGAGGTGCTGAGGATGAAGATACTGGGGCATTGCTGGTGGGCTGAGAGATGTAGCTGGAGGTGGGGATTCGCGGGGCATGGCACGTGCTGGCTGAGTGTGGACTCCCTCGCTGGTGTTCGTGGTAGAGTTTCCACTTCACGGGTTCTTGATCCTACCAGATGGCTGTTGGCCTTCTGGTTATTTTGACCACTGGACCTCATAAGCTCCTCAACGCTGAGTCCTCCTCTGTCTGTGCATGTTTGACAATTCTTTGTTGCGCTTTGTCTTATTCAAATTTTTGTCATTGGTAGTATGGCCAAAGCAAATGGTAACCCCTTGAGTCTGTTCAGCTTGAGGTTTCTTCCTATAATCACAATCATCAGGGAGTTTTTCCTCACCCCTGTTGCCAATGTGCTTGCTCAGGGGGTGGGTAAGGTTAGACCTGACCCTTGTGAAGCGCCTTGGGGTGACTTATGTTGTGATTTGGTGCTATATAAATAAAATTGAATTGAACTGAATTGAATGACTTCCTGGACTCAACCATCAGAAGTGTATCTGTATGTGGTGAAAGTGTTGAACTTGTAGAGACATTCACTTATCTTGGCAGTGACATTCATTTATCTGGGTCCT
>OMMV01234051.1:0-10294 GCA_900302635.1 Chatrabus melanurus | reverse complement strand
AAAACCACATTCTTCAGACATTACAAAGGCATGGCTGCGGAAGAAGTGGATACGGGTGCTGGACTGGACTGCAGTCCTGACCTGTCCCCAATAGAGAATGTGTGGAGAATTTTGAAATGAAAAATGCAACAGCAATGACCCAGTACTGTTGCACACGTTACGACATGTTTGCAGGAAGAATGGGACAAAATAACACCCAAAATGCTTCATGTTTTGGTATCCTCAGTGCAAAAGCATCTTTTAAGTGTTGTGAGAAGGAATGGCAACATTACAAAGTGGTAAATGGTTCAGCGTCCCAACTTTTTTTTGGAATGTGTTGCAGGCCTGAAATGTAAGAATGGATGTATATTAACTAATAAAATAAAGTTGACCACACAAAACATGAAATATCTTGAGTTCATACTGTCTGCAATAAAATAACTCAAAGTTATGGTAAGAATCACTGCGGGTTTTTTTTTAAAAATTGCATTTTCTGTGCTGTCCCAGCTTTTTGTGATTTGAGGTTGTATTTTATGCAGATGAGTATAGTTAGTAATAAGGTGATTCATTTTCCCCTCTCATTTATTTTCACCTTTACATGTGTAACTGTTGAAAGAATGAAAAATACAATTGAATTCAACTGACAAACTAAAACCCAGTGTTCTCGCAACAGTGACAGGGAACACAAGAGCACAATAGTGATCATTATTTTTTAGGCTTTGTAAGACGTGTTTAATTGTCAAATATTAGCTGTTTTTTTCTTTTTTCAGTTGTACTTTATATGCAAAGTTTGTCAGAATAAATCTTGCTAACATGAATTGCGATAAATTTATGGGTATCAGAGCAATTTTTTTTGTATTCCTACAATGTAAATCATATTAATTCAATTTTTGTTGCAGTTCAAATTTCCCCCAGTAGTTTTGCTCCCCAAAGGAGGCCTGCTCCCAAGTTTAGGAACATCTGCCATAACTTATGTAAATTTTTCCCATCCAAATATAGTACCAACTATGCACTCAGGTGGATTAAAGATAATTTAAAATCTTTACTTTGTACTAAAGGTACCATTCATTCTCATGTGTAAAGCAAAAAGTTGGACATTGTGATTTCTGAATATGTGGTGGAACATTTTTTTACACTTTGGAAGATTTCCTCACCCGAACATAATATGATTCCACTGATCTGAAAATGTCACACCATGCATGTGTGATTCCAGTGTTTGCCACTGACATATTAACTTGCATGTTGAGCTTGAGCTCCTTGTGTCAGTAACCTCAGATTCACCTGGGGAATTTTCTGATCTATTTTTGAGACGTTCAATGAACAACACCATGAGGCAACCCACTGATGTAAACTGGAGGGATTTCAGGCTGGCAGAGGAATTTGTTGACACCGACTTGTTTCCCCGAGGGGCAACAAAGGGAATGTTGTTTCTCAGTTGTGCCTGTGGATGTCAGGCTACAGTGACACTTGAATGACTCCAACAAACATAAAGTCAGACAAGTGATGGGATGACCAAAGAGTTCCTGATGAAATGTAAACAGGATTAACAAATTAAGAGTTCAGATGCAAAACCCTGTAAGTCCAAAAGCACAAATTTTAGTCGAGGCCATCATGCACTTGTCTTGGCTGTTTAACTATCAGCATGCAAAATATTAAAGAATGTGAACATGTTATTTATGGAAATCTGTGCATTTTCTAATGTGTTTACTTTTAAATTCCCATTTAAACTGCATTTTTCTCCATTTAAATAATGGACTTACAAGGTTTTATTGTTAAATCTGATTTGTGTTGTGCCCACAGAAAATTCTGATTTTCAGTTGTCATGAAAACAGTGGTGGTTCTACATTTGTAAAAACACAGTGACCTCAGTGGGTTGACAAACACATTCATAAAAATGTCACAATGGCTCCTGTTTTTTTTTTTAACTTTTTTTTTTCTTCATACGGTAATAGAGTAAAGTTTTGTTAAAGGAAGTTTAGATTGTGCATTGTACGCTTGAAGCGTTTGACAAGAGCACTGCAAGGGTGAATAATGGCAGAGATTGTTTACAGTCTATATTGAGTTTTAAAAAGTGCTTGACTCAGGTGCTCAGGCTTTTTTGATGGACATTTTGAGAGTTTGTGGGATCTCTATTAAGTTGCTGGACATCATAGCCAACCTACAGTCAGGTCCATAAGTAACTGGACAGTGACACAATTTTTGTAATTTTGCCTCTGTACACCACCACAATGGAATGAAATGTTGTGTGGACAAATGTTGTGTGGACTTTTAGCTTTAACTCACTGGTGTTTTCACAAAAATATCACATTAATCATTTAGGAATTACAGCCGTGTGTTTACATAGTACCTCTATTTTCAGAGAAGAAGAAGAAGTAAATCCTATATATACCCTGAGACACGATACTTATCCCCGGATTTTTTAGTTTGAAGCAGATGAGAAACTACAACTCCACCTGGATGGGACTCAGTCTAACGCAGTTTATTTTCCCAGCCAAGACCAATACTCATTTATAGCTGGGTGGACTGAGACAAAGCAGATGAAGTGTCTTGTCCAAGGACACAGACAGGTAGTGTGACTGGGAATTGAACCCAAGTCTACATATTGGTAGCCCAACTCCTTATTCCACTGAGATACTTACTGTCCAATTTCAGAGCCCATAGCTAATTGGACAAACTAAATATAAGGATAATCTTTAATACAAAGCATCACTTTTACAGACAGTTTTATGTAGACGAGTCAGGGGATGGATACATGAACATTTCCAAGTCACTGAATATGTCTTGTACTTCATTCACATCAGTCATTAAGAAATACAAACAGTATGGTCCTGTATGGTAAATCTGTCTGGAGTAGGCTGTTATCAAAGTGTTTGTGCAAGTAGGAGACTAGTGAGGGAAGCCACCAAGACACCCATACGACTGTGAAGGAGCTATAGGCTTTGGTAGCTGTGATTGGAGAAACTATGCATTGTGCAACTGTTACACCACCACACACAGCTTCATGGTGGAGTGGAACAGAGATGGATTTTCATACAAAAAAACAGATCAGATCTAGGCCCCTGTTTAAATTCTGGCAAACTGCAGCTGAAATTTCTCATTTTCTTGTTACGAAAATCCTTCAATTACAAAAATTGTGTCACTGTCCAATTACTTATGGATCTGACTCTATACAAATCATAAAACTAAGATCAAACTGGCGAGCAACACATAATTTCCTGGTACAAATGACTGCAAATACCTGGAACTGTTTACCAGAAGCACCATCGCTACACTGAAACAAATGTGGAGTGAAATTTACTTTAAAAAATCTTGGTAACAATTTGCACACAGAAATTCTAAGTAAATTTAACTGGGTGTATTCTCTTGTTTTTGTCAGTAAATGTTACTGAAATTCTACTTCAAAACTGTGTCAGATCGATGAAAAAAAAAAGTGTTTTTGAAAGTCCCTGTCATCTTACAACATATTCTAAAAGCACTATACAGTGATGCCTCCTAGCCACTCACAACAGGACCTTTAAGCTTCTTTCCTCCCTTGCACAAGGAAATTTAGACACAAATGGGAATCAAACCACAAACTTCCTAATCAATGGGTAACTGGCTCTACCAACTGAGCCACAGTCATCTAAAACCAAAAAAGAAGCTATAGGCTTTGGTCCTATATAGGTATATATTTGGTCCAAGAAATTTGAGTTTGGCAGTAACACTCCAGTTTTGCCAAGCGAGGTTTACACTTATCTTTTTCAAGTCAGGGTTGGTTTTAGATCACTGTGGCTCAGTTGGTAGAGCCAGTTACCCACTGATTAAGAAGTTTGTTGTTTGATTCCCACTTGTGCCCAAATTTCTTTGAGCAAGGGAGGAGAGAAGCTTAAAGCTCCTGGGGTGAGTGGTTAAGAAGCATCACTGTATAGTGGTTTAAGAATATGTTGTAAGATGACAGGGACTTTCAAAAACACCTTATTTTTTATAGATCGGACACAGTTTTGAAGTAGAATTTACTAATGATATGTGAGTAACATTTACTGACAAAAACGAGAGAATACACCCAGTTAAATTTACTTAGAATTTCTGTGTGCAAATTGTTACCAAGATTTTTTTAAGTCAATTTCACTCGCATTTTTTTCCATGTACATGTGCTGAAAGGCAGACTTGACAAAGTCTGGGCCAGATACCAACATAGCCAAATCTCACCACATGACAACTATAGTTATGAAAGATCATATTCTGAGAGTCCGAATCCCTTAAAAGGCATATTTACCTAATTTTCTTCATGCTGGAACAGGATACATAAGTAAGTATACACAGGTCAAGTGGAAAGTCTGTGACTTCTTCCCAGTAAATTCCTGGGGTTCCTCAGGGATGTGTTCTGGCTCCTACTTTGATCAAAGTTTGCATGGGTACTGGTCTTTGTGTAATCAATGGATGTCCTGGTTGCAACACTATAGAGGCTGAGTGAGGAGTCACAGTGTCTATAGAGCGAGAGCCCAGAGCAGACCTTGGTCTCTTAGAAAAGTGAAGTCTTAAGGTTAGTTAGTGGTGGACATGGTCAAAAAAGTGCATTTTACAAATTTCTCATAAAATGCTTATTTCTATCCATTCTATCAAAATAAAGTTAGATTGAGTCAAATAGTTAACAAATAAATGAGAAAATGAGCTTTACATTTTCATTTTATTTAGAAAATGAATGGAACCTCTAACATTTAAGTGCAAAAAATCTCCTTTGTTGTTGGACTTTTTGAAAAAGAGGTGTTGTTTGCAAAATCATGATCCATCAACTTAATCTAAGGCAGTGGTGCCCAACCCTGGTCCTCGGGGCCCCCTATCCTGCATGTTTTCCATCTCTCCCTGCTCTGCCAAAAGCTAATTAGCTGATTCAGGTGTGCTCAGCCAATCAAGAGCTAACAGACACCTGAATGAGCTCATCAGCTTTTGGCAGAGCAGGGAGAGATGGGAAACATGCAGGATAGGGGTCCCTGAGGACCAGGGTTGGGCACCACTGATCTAAGGGATTAAAGGAAGTTGCTCGTAATATTGGTGTTTTTTTTCTTACAGGGCTGAATCCCTAGAGTGGGCTAAGGATTGTATTTTGGTTTGGGGCTTAAGTTCAATTAAACTTTTAATTAGACTGTGGTGCCTTGGCAGAGGTATGCACGCTCTGAGTGCCCTTATAACGTCAAATGGAAAGTTTTCCACTCATTTATTTTGATCACCCAGCAGAGATCATCACATCTACTGAAAGTACAAATCTGATTCCTGGGCGATTATAAAAGCTGAGAGTGGAAATGATAAATCTATGAACATAAATTCTCTGTTTAATGCCTGTAGGTTTTTTCATGGAGAATCAGTCAACTTTTGAAGTATACAGATAGTGAAGAGATGGCTCAGCTAAAATATGCACATGCAAAATGTCTTTTCTCACATTCCTCTAATGCCATAATCCCATACACATAGTTTTAATTTTTATTGTATTTTTACATGCTTTGAGACATTGTGATTTTCTGCTTGTATTTTGGACAGTCTACAGAACACACCTTTAACTGTTGCTTTAACAGAAAGTAGTAATTTAAAGGAAAAGCACTCGAGTTTTCTTTGAATCGACCCAATCAGACTCTCGCCTCTTTCTGTTTTGATGTGCTGCCTGTTAATTGGCTTCTACACAATTACAATTCATAGCAGATAACTGGGTGCCAGGATGGAATGTGATGGATCACCATAACATGAATTTTTCACCCTGTGGGGGATTCTGAAGTATGCATATTCTCTGTCTGTACCTTTCCTCTCAGAGTTCAAAAAACATATAATAAGCTGATATCTCTTGGTTGCCTGAAGGTATGAATATGAATGGCTGTTTGTGCATCTGTAGCCCTGTGACAGTCGCTCCAGCCCCCTGACAAACTTGTATGGGAAAAGTAGGTGCAGATAATGCATGAATGGAATTCTGATCAAAGCATGGCTGGATGAGCTCACTAATGGGGCCAAGGGCCATGAATACACTGAGGGTACTGACACCATCTTCCCACCATTGTTTGTGCATTGTATAGCACTGTGCCTTCATGTGTAGTTGGCACATTATATTTCAGATGACAGCTTCAATATATTTTGTAGCGTTTGTGTGCTGGTATACAGCCCAGTTCACTGTGTTAGAATAATGTAAGTGAAATGAACATGCCCCTAAAATTACACTGCATAGCCCACGTACCAACCTGACAAAAGAAAAAATTGTATTGCACAATGTTCCATCTGTTGTTTCATTGTAATTATGGCATATCTTAGGAACCAATGTTCATGCAATTTTAATTTTGCTGTCATATTAAGTGCAAAATAGATGTTTCTGTAAGCTGGAGCAAAATACTTTGTCAGAATCTGATGTGTCCCCATGGTAACAGCCAAATACAACAAAATTCATACATGACTCACATCTTGACAGCCACTGAGACTATAGGACAGGTCTGGGCTTAAATTCCTCAGACAGTGACCTGAAATACTTCTTTTAGCCATTAACTCAAATGAAATCATCACCCCTCCCTTTATCCCAGTAACCACCGAATCTAGACACCAGATGTTGGCTTCAGATCTTGGGGTTACATTAGTCGGAAACCACAAGTTTCATTTAGCTCCAAATTAATATTTCTTGAAAATGACACAAAAATGTACTATTTTAACCTTTGTCTCTGATGAAATCACCCCTACAGGGCAGCAAAAATTTACCTCCCAACAGCGCATTTTTCAACACTGTCGAGAGTATTTTAACCCTGCTCAGATTTAAAAGTGTTTGTGGAAATACCACAGACAAAGGTTGGATTTGAACCTACAACCTTGTGGTAATGAGACAGCACTGTCACGGCATTACCAGTGAAAACTAACAGTGCCTGTCACAGGAACTCATTCTTTGCACTTCATACTCAACATATGAATAGGGTTAAAATTACACCTTCAGCGTAAAATGACGTCCTAAAATGACTTAAAATAAGTCCTACATAGGCGACATAGTGTGTAGCGGATGAGAGTCTGACTTCCCCCTGGATGGGATGCCAGTCCATGACAGATTACTTTCCCAGTCAAGGCTGGTACCATTTACAGCTCAGTGGACTAGGTCATTGCAGATAAAGTATTTTGCCCAAGGACACAGAAAGGTAGTGACTAGGAATTGAATCCAGGTCTACATATTGGTAGCCCGACTCCTTATCTCACTGAGCTGCCTGCTCTGGAGGAGTGCTGAATCAACACTGATATGATCAACTCTGAGAAATGACTCTACCACTTCAATTCAATTTCTTTATATCGTGGCAAATCACAACATAAGTCACCCCAAGCTGCTTCACAAGGGTAAGGTCTAACCTTACTCACCCCCTGAGCAAGGACATAGGCAACAGTGGTGAGGAAAAACTCACTAGACGTTTTTGTGATTATAGGATGAAACCTCAAGCAGAGCAGACTCAGAGGGGTGACCATCTGCTTTGGCCATACTAACAATGACAAAAATTGAATAAGACAAAGTACAACAAAGAATTGTCAAACATGCACGGACAGAGGTGATGAACATAGCGTCAAGGAGCTCAAAATAACCATTAGTCCAAACAATCAACTGGTAAGATCAAGGACCTGTGAAGTAGATCGCTGTTGGGATCATCATCAAGGGGATCCACAGTCAGATAGAAGGGACAGATATAAGAGTCGATAAGTGTCTCTCTCTGATGCTGTCTTTTGAACAGGAAATGATCAGGCTAAATGTTTCAGGGAAAATTGATCAGCCTTACATGTGACTGAATTAAATGATGATAAATTATACATAACATGACAGACAGATTTCTACTCTCTCTACTCTTTAACTGTATCCGTAATAAAGGTTATCGACAGAAATAACAGATCATGAAATGAAACATTTCTGTAATAAATGAACAGTTTGGGGTCTGTCTCAGTGAGAGGAATTAATGCACTGGACTCATTCCCCCGCTTGAGCAAATTATTTTCACTGATATCCGAACAGAAATGAGCCATTATTTATTGAGTGCGGCATTGATACGATCTGGGTGTTTTTTCTGGGTGTTTAATGGTTAGAGAATTTGCTTTTTTAAAATGTTTGCAGGCATTCAGTAATACACATTGGCATGCGTAACTGTGCACAGACTGCTATCAATACCATTAATATTTGAGCAGAAAAACTAAAAACTGTTGTAAACTTGAAAGACAGATAACAAGAAATACAAAATTTGCCTTTTAGCTCAAATTTTTTTTAAATCATTTATTTTTAGACAGCTCTGGTGCATTTATAAGGTGGATTTACTCCAAATGATGTCAGTGTATGAGACTGTGTGAGATGTTTTGGATGTGTAGAAGAACACAGAACATTAATTAACAGCATAGCTTCTCTCTTGGGGAAATAATTCACCTGCACAAAATCAGAAGATTAATTTTTATGACTCAGCAATCTGTGTACAAAGTACAGTCCCCCCTCCCCCTCCCCATTTTTTAAACACTCATAGCAAATAAATAATTGTTACAGGTTACATCCTCCGGCAAGTTGGAGTTAATTAATCCTTTAAGGAGTCCGCAATCCTTTCACTTGCATTTGCATTCTCAATACTGCAGTGCTGTGTGCCTGGCGTACCCCATTTTAAAGGGAAGGACAGGTGCCACTCTGATTGGTTGATGTCATATTCGGACGATAAAACTCACTAAACTCACTAATGAACATGATAAACGCAATACTTTTGCACACAGTGCCATCTTAGCGCCGCTATTTCCTGCCGCTATTTCCTGCAAAGTGTACTAGGACACGCCCCCAAATGGGCTTGCACCCTCCGTTTTGCCTCTGCTGTTAAAACAGGGGCCTTCATCTACATTGTCCCAGTCCACCCACTATAAATGCGTACAATCCATGGCTGGGGAAGTAACCTGTGATGGACTGTCATCCAGGGGGAGTCACAGACTCTCATCCTCTTCATTCTATGGTATCTGGGGATACACAGTGCCCCAATGGGGCCCAGGGCCTGTATTGGACTTACTTCTTCTGCTATGTTATAAAGAAAGAGAAAGAACACAGTATTGGTTTTGAGTCAACTGGTTTTGTGGATGACATTGTATTCAAATGTAGCCCTGACTGTTCCACGTGTAGGGAGTAAGGGAATGTTAGGGGAAACTCGCAAAAACAAAAACAAGAGCACTCAGAGAGCGTAGACCTCTGCTAAGGTTTTAACATTTTGTCACCTATGAAATCAATTAGTGAACATGAAGAATAACTTTGACTGGCATATATGATTTATATGTCTGTGAATACAAACCACTAGACACTAAAATCATTTTGCTATGATAAATGGGGCGAACTAGTGAGCTAGTTCTGGCAGACAACTCGAACTGATTCATGTACACAACTTGCACGCTTCCCTGCTACGTAACCTCCAATCATCACCCTGCAATAAGGCGGACTATATAGGGCAAGCTCTTCAGTTCCGTTCCCCCTGTCCAACATATGTCGCAACATTGGCGCATCATCGGTCGTGCTCGACCCCTCCTCCACCCCAGCTTCCACCTGTAGGGCTCCGATGGGGGATATATAGATGGATCCTAATCATCACTCCTCATTATCGTAAAGCTTGATCTGCGAGGAGTGATGTGGTCGGAGCCCAGACGCCAAACTCTAAGTATATGCTGTGTTTAAATAAAGATTGTTGACGTGAGTTGTCTGACTGAAATGAGCTTTTCCTCCATAAATTTTACACAACTACAATTACACAACTATTAGAAATATACTACAAGTGCTGACAACAAGTCAAGTGCTGAGCTATTGGAGATAGCTCAAATCTGTTGACAGCTTACTGAATCAGCATTCTCCCAGCTACATTTTGGTAGTGGTTGGACATTTCTATCTCTGTTAGATACCTTACAACAGCATCTTACAGACCAGCAAATGAAATGTTTACATTGTAGCGGATATGCGGTGAATTAATTAATTTTAATTTAGTCATCAAATTTTAATTAATTATTAATTGAATTAAAATTTAGTGATTAATTTTGATTAATCTGATTGTCCTCGGAGCACCACCCACTTATCTTAGATTTATCGAGTTCCGGCAGTGGGCACCAGACTCGTATCTATGTGCAATATAAATTATTCACCGTTATCAATTTAATAATTCAGTTTAATAATTCAGTCTCATAACTTTGGGTCGTTCATTCACTGAAAGATTCCGATCATGTTTCTGATATACAACCAAGGCATTAGGAAGGAAATAGAAAGTTTAAGAAAATAGACATTTATTTAACTAAAACAGGGAAAATATTTACAAACAGTTGGATGGGAATTTTAAACTGAGACACA
>OMMV01234020.1:0-13221 GCA_900302635.1 Chatrabus melanurus | reverse complement strand
ACCAGCTCTAGGGTTTACAGAGAATGGTCCTAAAAAGAGAAGATATCCAGTGAGCGGCAGTTGTCTGGACAAAAATGCCTTGTTGATGTCAGAGGTCAGAAGAGAATGGGCAGACTGGTTCGAGATGATACAAACATAACAGTAGCTCAAATAACCACTCGTTACAACCAAGGTTTGCAGAATACCATCTCTGAATGCACAATACATCGAACCTTGAAGCAGATGGGCTACAGCAGCAGGTCCAACCTGGAACTAGCAAGGTGTACCAAATAAAGTGGCCGGTGAGTGTAGAGTCTAGTGGTCGCAACAACCTGATGGCCCAAAAAGCATCCATACGGCAAAGAGCAGAGTTCCAGCAAACGGAACACACATGGCAAGTCAGTGTTCCAGCACATCTGTCACAGGAGAAACATTCTCAATAGGTTGTCCCCAGAGTCCTCAACACATTCCGGATTTCCAATGCAGTACAGTCTTAGTAGAAAGATGTCACCAGCACATCTAAGATTTCCATAGCTCCTGAAGATCCCACACGCCTGAAGATCCCACACGCCTCAGTTGTGGAAGGACCCCACAGGACCAGACAGACAGCCTACAAACAGAAGGATCCATGAGGCCCATGATGTCCGATCGTCAACCAGAATGAACAACACACAGCACCATCACCAACGGCAAAATAACAGACAAAATACTAACATGTTCACCAACAACATAGCCCTACACTTCACTAAACACTCTCCAGAATTTGGATGTGATGAGACTTCAATAATTGAAGTTGGAGGGAAAGAATAAATCAATACAGCTAAGTCTATATTAATTATAAGATAGAGAGAGCAGATGAGTCTTTAATGTGTATTTGAATAACTGCATAGAATCAGACTCTTTTATCTCAGCAGGCAGACTATTCCACAGAGAAGATTCACAACAAGAAAAAGCTCTGGGACCTGCTGACGTCTTCTTTACCTTTGGAACACACAGTAATCCTGCATCCCGAGAACGCAGAGCATGGGCCAGTACATAAGGTTTAATTAGATCTGCCAGATAGGGAGGTGCTAGTCCGTGTAGGATTTTGTATGTCAATAACAAAACCTTAAAATCTGACCTCTCATGAACAGGAAGCCAATGAAGGAAGGCCAAAATCGTGGTAATATGCTCAAACTTTTATCTCCTGGTTAGAACTCTAGCAGCAATATTTTGAACCATTTGAAGACCTCTGATGCTTGTCTGTGGCAAGCCAAAAAATAAGACATTACAATAATCAATTCTAGATAACACACAGGCATGAATCAATGTTTCTGCATCTGCCATAGACAAAATAAGTCAAATCTTTGCAATATTACAGAGATGAAAGAAAGCATTCTTTGTAATTTCTCTAATGTACAGGTCAAACGACAGTGTGGGATCAAAGATCACCCCTAGATTTTTTGATTTATTACTATAATGAATGACACCTGCATCCAATGTTCGCATTAGCTACCAATGAGGAACCAATGACCATCCTCTCAGTTTTTTTCAGAATTTAATAGTAAGAAATTGCAGGACATCCAGTTTTTCACAAATGCCAGACACACCTCCAGCATCCTAATTTGAGAGACATTATTTGCTGAGTGTCATCAGCATAAAAGTGAAAAATAATTCCATAGCATTACAGTATTTGTCCAAGTCGTACTATGTAAAGGGAGAATAGCAGAGGGCCTAATACAAAACCCTGCGATACCCCATACTTTACCAGAGCGAGTTTTGAAGTAATGCTGCTATACACAACTCACTGAGAACGGTTAGATAAATATGATATCAACCATGAGAGAACCTGCCCAGCAACACCAAAATAACTCTCAAACCTATCCAACAAAATGCGGTGATCAACCGTATCGAAATCTGCATTAAGATCCAGCAGTAGCAGCACTGTGGTGGTATCCGAGTCCATCACCAGCAGAGGATCATTTACCACTTTAGTAAGTACTGACTCTGTGGAGTGATAAGTTCTAAATGCTGACTGCAGTGGCTTAAAGAGATCATTATCAGCAAAATATGCACTTTTTCAAGAATTTTTGAGCAGACAGGTAGATTCAATACTGGTCTATAATTTGCCAACGAACCCGGACCTAGTTTGGGTTTCTTAAGAATAGGTTTAATCACTGCAGATTTAAAACATGCAGGAACAGAACAGGCCGTTAGTGACAGTTTAATAATGTCCACAATAGTGGGTCCAAGTGAAGACCATAGGTCCTAAAACAGTTTAGTTGGTGACGGATCAGAGACAAGTCGTATTTTTAGCATTATCCACAATTTGCGATAACATACCAAGCGAGATAATGTCAAAATTTGTAAATGCTTCTGTCAGGGTTGATGCAAACATTACTTCTAGGATCACTCAGTCTAACTAAAGTGTGCTGGGATATTTTTGACCTAATATCCTCTATTTTCTCTTCAAAGTAGTCCAAAAAAATCTTGGGCAGTAAATGGTGAACAGCTTGCAGACAGTTGCCCTTGAATAAGTTTGGCCACGGTGTCAAACAAGATTATGCTTGTTTTTTCTAATTAAGTCAGAATAATAAGCCCTCTTTGCAGCTGATAAAGCATGCTTGTACTCCAATACACCATCATGCCAGGCAAGACGAAAGACTTCTAATTTAGAGCGACACCATTTATGCACCAGACTCCTACATTTATGCTTGCGATATTGTAGGTGGTTGTTAAACTAAGGTGTTTGCAACTTAGGGTGACGGAATTTTACAGTAAGTGGAGCAATCAAATCCAATAGATTAGTGAGCCCTGTATTCAGGCTATCTGTGTGACTATCCACTGAATGACCATTTTCAGAAAGAGACTCCAGAATCTCAGGTAATCTAGCACCAAATTCAGTTACAGTAGAGTAAGAAATGAAAAAGAAGAAGGCCTTTATTGTCATTGTACATACATGGATACACATACAATGACATTTGTCCTCTGCATTTAACCCATCCTAATTACAATTAGACACAATCCAACCACTAGGAGCCATGGGCAGCCACAGTCCGGTGCGCGAGGACCAACTCCAGATGTAGAGACGCTGCCTTGGTCAAGACCAGAGAAAGGAGCAGACCCTAATGTGCACGTTTTTGAAGGTGGGAGGAAAACGGAGTATCAGGAGGTAACCCACGCAGACACAGGGAGAACATGCAAACTCCACACAGAAAGGAACTGGGCATGGTGGGAATTGAAACCCAGATCTTCTTGCTGTGAGGCAAGAGTGCTAAAGGCGCAATCTCTCCTAGACATTTGGGCCAACGTAGACGAACATATTTGCAAGCGTCTGTGTCCGCTGGCCTCCACTAGCCTCTGCTGGCCTCCACCGGCCTCCGCCGGCATTCACCAGTCTACACTGATGAATGTCGACCGCATCCAAAAATGTTTAAAATTTCTCGGCATTTGCCGACGTACCTCTGGGTATGTTGGAGACCGTTAGAGAAAGTTAATCGCCGCTAAGACCAAGTTTCCTATGCTAGCCTCCGCTAGCCTAAGTTACTGGTGCGATCATCTACGCTGGCTAACGTATGGGTGCTGCTTCGCCCTGCCTGCTCAGAATCACTGGACAGTGGTGTGTCGACTCCCCTCTCCCGCACATTGCCACATTTGCAGAAGTCCCGCCTGTTCTAATGGAGCGCAGGCTAACACCCATCTTCGCTGGCCTCCGTGAGCACCACATTATGAAATGCCAAGGTCCGTTATTGGTTCGCTACCAAACTATGGTAATATAATTTTTGCTGGTTTGGCCAATTTTCTTAACTTTGCCCTACGTTCACCAAACACTGGTGTAAATATCATAGTGAGATTGCACCTTAACCACTTAGCCGCCATCTAATGTAACATTTGGATGACATACATTCTTATTGGGCAAGATAATGATTCTTCAAACTTAATGAGTGAATGACCTTTCTATTGGTCACATCACCTTTGACCTTGGGTGACCTTGAAAGGTCAAACTCAAAGTCATAACTTTTTTATCTAAAGCAGTTTGGAGCCAATATGGACTAATCATGGTGGAAGGGTTGTGTGTTTGTCAAGGATCAAGTGGTTTCATATTTTGAGCAGAATTGATAAAATGTCAAATCCACACAGAGCCATTTATTATATCATCAGAATTACAAAGAATTCATTTGCACAACTCTGTGTCAAATATATAAGGCGCGGGTGTTGCACTCAATGAGTGCCCCTGCTTGTTTACTATTTCTTTTCTTTTTTTATAAAGTATTAAAATGGAGGGAATTCCACTGCTGTGTTCCTACTATCAGTATTAAAAGTACCATATATTTAACTGAAGACAATAAATGGAGTTTTTTTACTGCTTTATATTGACTAAAACTTTTTTTTTAAAATTGTTTTGTCATAAATGAAAGCTCACTTTAATTTGCCCCAGTCAAACTGAGGGTTTCTGCTCTGTCATTACCACCAGGCAGATTCATGCTCACTTTAAAAAAAAAAAAAAAAAAATTGGGGTTTTCAGGCCATAAACAGCAACATGTGAGCTAAGCACAGTTGCACACCGTGTAATTAACTAAAAGATGGGCCTTAACTCCACATTCCTGTTTTTTCCCCACTCATTAACAGTAAGTGGATTTCTTGAAACAACAGAGATTTGCTGGATGTCAAAATGGGATTGGCTGCCAGATGATGTTCAACAATATAAATGCAACCATGCTGAGGATGAAGGTAGATTAGTTTCCATCCTGGAGAAGACACGACTTCAGCTGCAGGAAACAGGTGAGATGCACTTTGGAAACCTTTCATTTAGCAAAGGAAATTTAAAAAAAATGGCACATAGCGATATGAATTGATAATGTTCTATTTGCTTGTAGAAACAATCATGATGACGTCTGTGGTGTTCATTGTGTGTTTGCTGGGTGCCACCATGGCTGCCCCTGTAAGTGGCTCCAAATTATCATGTGCTTTGAAAAGATTTAAACAGTTTCTGTCTTTGGGTGTACAAACAGATTTGTTGTTGTTGTTTGTTTGCTCAGATTTCTTTCTTGATTTGCAGGTGCAGGAGAGTGAAAGCGCCGAGGTAAGACACCTTTTGCATCTCTGTCTGCCTTTGCATGTCACACCAAGTTTTTGTTAACTCATCAAAAGGTAAAGTTTGACAGGAAAAAGTAATTCGTTTAATTGGTGTTTATGTGGATACGTGTGGTATTTCTGCAGCAGGTTATAGCTCACGCTAATGTGGCTCTGAGGTGGATGGAGATGTACAGACTGTACCAGCAGCAGGTTAGAACTTTGTGTTCACCTGAATGAACACATGAATTAACCAACATTATAATGTTCACATTGTATCTGTTATTGTTGCAGGGAGCTGTTGGAAACGCTTTTCTCCCTCAAGCAGGTGCTGCTGTAAGTTTTTCTCCTTCACCCCTAAAAACTAGGGATGTCACAATATCACTTTTTCATATCCGATACGATACCGATACCGGACCTTTCAGTATCTACCAATACGATACCAATCCGATACCTTTTTCCCTCTCTTAAAACAACTAATTTGTTAATGAATACATTTGTCTGGATGTACTTTGCTGACCTAGCCATCTATCAAAACATCAACTCAAACTGTGAAACAAATATTCTACTCCCTTAAAAGAAAACATACACAAACCACAACATGATCCAAGGGCCTTTCACACCAAATGCAAACTTTATGTCATTTCGCGTAGTTTGTGTTCGGTGTGAAAGGCCGTTCAGTTCAATAGAAGACTAGTTTGGATCAAATTTTGGCCTATGGAGTTAATGAACTTTTGTTCTAAAGGTCCAACACAACCCTCGGATCACAATTAAGGAACTGATGGAGTTGGAGACATCAGATAGAAATGTGACATCAATCACATTTAAGACAGCACTCGATCACCATTTCCTAAAAAGCTTACAACCATTGATGAGGTCATTACTCTAAAATTGACACAAAAATTTGAGACAAAAGTTTATAGTTGATTGCCAGGACATTTGGCCAAATTTTATTTTTTAAATTTTCGATATCCGATCCAGTCATTTTGGCCAATATCAGACCGATACCGATTCAAAATATCAGATCAGCGCACCCCTACTAAAATTGTGAACACTTTGAATGCTGCAGATTTTTGTCTGAATGAATCGTGTTACAAATATAAGTGATTTCTGTCAATTATTAATCCATTGTTTATTCATGAATTATTTACAGTTGCAGGCGTAATTTGACATCCACCTTGGCTCATAACTTTCAAATTCAATTTTCTCCTACTGCACATATTCCATTTTGTCAAGCAGCATGTATGTTAAATCAGGTAGAATGTCTATTTTGTTTCCAAATAAAGTTATGTGAAAATAATAGTTAAAAGATAGATTTATGTTATAAATAGTTTAAATCCCATGGCTTTGTTTTATTACTTCTCATTAAATTTTAAAAATAATCATTAATATTTTGGGGTAATTTTGAACTTTATTATAAAATTGAAAATCAAAGATATTTTTATTTCTTTATTTTTAATGACCTAATGTGGCCCACCTGCACTACCTTCATGGCACACCAGGGAGCTGTGGCCCACACTTTGGGAAACACTGCTATATAATTAATGGAATTACTTGGAAAAGCTTGTGAATGACTAATTGTATAATTCAGGATTAACTGAGGAACCTCTGGCTGTATTTAAGGGCCTACATGAAGAATCGGTCAATTCAATTCAATTCAATTCACTTTATTTCAATTCAATTCACTTTATTTGATAGCAGGGGAAAAAAATCTAAAAAATGAGCCAAAGTTTCCAGAGCACAATTTTGGCTCTCGACAATTCCGATTCCTCCTTCTGAGCCATCTCTTAAAGATTTATGGTACCACCAGCAACTGCACAGTTAAATATTAGAAGCTTGGAACCATAGAGATTTTACACAATTGAGGAAGGAGGCCCAAATTAACAACCAGGAGTTAATGAACTTTTGTTCTAAAGGTCCAACAACACTCGGATCACAATTAAGGAACTGATGGAGTTGGAGACATCAGATAGAAATGTGACATCAATCACATTTAAGACAGCACTCGATCACCATTTCCTAAAAAGCTTACAACCATTGATGAGGTCATTACTCTAAAATTGACACTAAAATTTGAGACAAAAGTTTATAGTTGATTGCCAGGACATAGGCCAAGCTTGGTTTATGTCAAGTTTTGGTCTTTCAGGTCATGGATGGAGTGCTCTGTTAAAGGTGGATGATATTACATTCCTATCTGATGCCTCCAACTCCATCATTAGACATTTAGAGCAAATGTTTATTAAGTTCAAGGTGTTAATTTTGGCCTCCTTCCTTCCAATTTCTATTTTTGAATGACAGATTGTACAGTTGTTTGTGGCCCCATGAATCTGTCTGAGATGGCTTTTAAGGAGGAATCGGATTTATGGACTCCCAAAACTGTTCTCTGGATGCATTGGCTTAATTCTTTACATTTTGTTTTTCTGCTCTTAGTAACTATAAGAAGGCATTAGTTCTTCAGGTAAGCCATTAAATACAACCAAAATGTCACAATTAATGATGAATTTTACATCAATTTATTTTGCAATTCATTAAGGCACATTCATCTTTGTGTATGTAAACTGCTGACCCATTGAAAATCTGACATTATTAAGAAAAACTGAAATAAGTCTATTTTGTAATTATTATTTTTAAACAGCTTTATGTGAAAACAAAGGTAGATGTCCAATCAAACTTAACATATGTGTTGGTTGATAAAATGGAATACTATGTGCTGCGGGGGGAAACTGACTATAAATGTTTTAAGCCAGCGTGTATGTGAAGTTACGTCCACAGCTGTATCTGAGCCAGCAGTGGCATGTACAGTGTTTTATGATGTAAAGAATTAAGACTCTCTTTGAGTTAAAAGAATTTGTTTTCACACAGGCGGCTGCTGCACCGGCCCAACCAGTTAATGTTGTACCTCCTCCTCCCATGCCTGTTGGAGATGCTTCAGAGGAGGAGGCTATGGTGAGTGGACACCTTTTTCACAACAGTTGCAACAAATAAACGAGTATCATAGTTGTCTATTTAAGATTTCTCACTCTATAATAACCGATAAAGAATGGAGTGAGATATTTGCTCCAAAATATCGTTTGTATTATATTTTTTGTTACTGACTGTGAACTTGTTTGCTGCTGTTCAAGCTGCTGGGCAAGATAAAGCTGCTTCCATTATAAATTTCCGTGCTTGAACAATAAAATGTCTCTTGAAGGATTCTGACTGAATGAAAACAGAAGTTGTATTATTATACTGAACAAAAATATAAATGCAATGCTTTTGTTTTTGTGCCCATTTTTCATGCATTGGAGTAAGAGATCTAAGATTTATTCTATGCACACAAAAGGCTTATTTCCATCAAATTTTGTTGACAAACTTGTTAAAATCTGCATTAGTGAGCACTTCACCTTTGCCAAGATAATCCATTCATATGGCTGGTGTGGCATATCAAGATGCTGATGAAACAGCATGATTATTGCACCTAGCACACGACCTGTGGCACAGGCTTGGCCGTGGGTTGTTGGGACAGCTTATGTCAGACCAGGGACAGAGAAGGTACTGTCACTTTGTGCATCTCTGGGCCAGGGCTAGCAGCAATGACCAACTTGTGCCAGGGGGAGCCAGTGCTGGATCACTGCTGAACTAGTCCTGGCAACACCATTTCCTATTCTCAGGATAGTATCAGTCGCACATTCCTAGAATAATTCTGTGAAGTGGACTATCAAAGCAAGACTTCTCTGATTCATTAGTCCATTTTTATAAGACAACAGATTTGGTGATCAATGGCATGGCATGGCCCAGCCTTGGGCCAGCAGTGGTTTACATGGAGGCACTCTGGGCCACTCCTAGCCTGGCCCAGAGATGCACCAAGTCACAGTGCCTTCTCTGTTCCAGGTCTAGCATAAGCTGGCCCATGGCTGGCCAGCCTTGACCTAGCCTTTATTTGTAGATGTGGCCCAGCTCTTGCCGGGTCTGAGCCAACCTTAAACCAAAAGTAATGTGCTGGCTGGCCTGTGCCAAAGCCACTCTAAAATGTGTAGTTTTATCACACAACACAATGTCACAGGGTTTAAGGGAGCATGCAATTGGCATGCTGAATGCAGGAATGTCCACCAGTACTTTTGCCCATGAACTGAATGTTCATTTCACTACCATGCCAGCACAGGACTCCCACATCCACCTTCTTCACCTAATCATGATCTTTCATCTACATGGAAACGACGTTTTAGGTCACAGAAAACAGAGCTTTTGCAAAACTCCTTCCAAGGTGAAGATTTTCAGAAACTCCATATCAGTGTTTACATACAGACAAGGAAAACGGAGTTTTTGTCTTGCAACGTCAGAGTGTGCGCCTTTATCTCCATTGTTTGAGGTCAGTCTGTGAGCTGTGTCTACTGTTATTTTTTTAATTAAACATCTTTATTCATAAACAAAAACCAGTCAATACAATATTCATAACGGGACAGCACAAAAGATACAACTCACAGACTAAGCATGTATCCACCGTGTGTATTGTTTGCATGAGGCACTATTCAGCAATGGTGGAGGTAGCTAAGATACTGTTGGTTTCATTGCTATCTGGACTGTTTATATGCTTACACAATTACTGGCCCTCTACAGTATTTAGAGAAACAGAGGCGTTAGAGTGAGGTTTAGACGTTGCTGCTACATTCAACATAGACACTCCTGCTGATGTCATCCCAGGCATGCTCTTGACAGTGCTTGACAATGTGTTTTGCATTTTCATGTGGATGGAGATGTGGAGAGATTTTTAATTTGGTGCTTGTGTGGACGGATTTTTTTTGATTTAGCCTTAGAATGGCCTTTGACCAGTTGAAGGCACATCTGTGCAATAATCATGCTGTTTTATCAGTATCTTGATATGCCACAACTGCCAGGTGAATGGATTATCTTGGCAAAGATAAGGTGCTCAATAACGCGGATTTTAACAAATTTGTGAACAAAATCTGAGGAAAATAAAGCTTTTGTGTGCACAGAAGAAGTCTTAGATCTTCTACTTCAACTCATGTAAAATGGGAGTGAAAATGAAAGTGTAGCATTTAATATTTTTGTTGAGTACATTTGTAAAGGTTTCAAGTGGTTTCATGTTCTGTCTCTTGCAGTCAAACCACGGCTTCGCTGCCCCTAATGCTGCCCCTTTAAACTCTGATGAGGCTGAGGAAATGGAGGAGGCTGAAGCGGCTGAGGCGGAGCCAGCAGCGGCTGAGGCGGAGCCGGCAGCGGCTGAAGAAGCCACAGCAGAGCCTGGAGTGGAACCTGCTTCAGACCCTGCAGCTGCTGTCGAGCTGACCCCTGCAGACGCTGCACCGGCCGATGCTGCCGCCGCCACCGATGTAGTCCCGGTTGATGTGGCCCCTGCTGATGTCATCCCAGCAGCCCCTGCAGTGTCTGTTGATGCAGCTGACCCGTTTACAGAAGGTGATGCTGCACCAGTGGCTGCTGAGATTGACACGAATGGAGCAGCAGCAGATCCAGCTGCACAATAATTTGTCTTCCTTTTATTACAAGCCAGTTTTTCCTCCTCCTATTGTTAGTAGTTCAAACAATCACTGGAGATAAATGGGTGCTGTCAGCACCGAAGCATTAAACATGCTGAACTGAAAGAAATGTTTGGACTTGGAAAAAATATGGGGAAAATCTCTTTGTAAAGCTTAACAATAAAGTCTGTTTTGTGCCCAAACCTGTCAATCACATTTCATTGTTCCTGCTTTCTGTCCTTAATTGAAATACTTTTTGCAATTTGGTCTTCAATATTCCCTTTTGTTTGCATCCAAAATGCTCTGTATATCTTTGATCACACCACCGCCCAGCCATAAATGCACACACCATGAAAACCTTTTTTAATCGATAACAACACTCCACTCATACTTGATACTTACTGCAGTGAATTTTTATTTTATTTTATTTTTTATAACTTGCAAGCACAACATCAGCCAACAGGGAGAGCCACTGAACCATAGATGTCCACACTGCTTCGTCCGCTGTTAGGATGCATGAACACTGATGTAAGTTCAGATTTCATTTCACTCTCACATTCTTATTAATACAAAAGCAGCCTGAGCGACCTGATCTGAAATCTGCACTACATGCAGCACTAATAGGATCAGCAAAGCGCTGACTGAGCAGGGGATAGTGCCACTGTGTGCGGGCATCAATCTTCTGCTGTTCCACAAATGTTTATGGAACATCCTTGTATATCCTGTTGCAAGTTTTAAAAATGGGTTTCAACTTTCTGGATCTTTTCTAAGGGGTTAACTATTGGTTGAGCAAACTTCCCTGCTTTGCTGCTGTGGTGAATAAATAAAGAGGATAACTGTCTTTGGTTCTCCTCTTGTCACCCACCTCTAATCCACAAATCCTTATCGAGGTCACTAAGACTCTATGACACACTAGACAGACTATGTGCTTAGGTATCAGTGGTCCAGTTATATTGATATTGTTTTAAATTAGCATATTTTAAATAATAGAATGATGTTGTAAGTGGCCAGGATCCACAATTGTAAAGACAAAGCAAAAACCTGAGGAAAATGGACTTGGCATTACACTGACCAGTGGAAAAGGTAAGATCATTATAAATCTAAGTTCAGAGTAAATCATGTTTTTTCACAAATTTATTTCCACAGGAAAAGAAACCAAATAACAAATTATAATTAAAAATATAAATCAATCTGCATAACCTTGATGGAAGCGCTATAGTTATCTGACACTTGCTTCTTTAATTGTTTTTGGTTGAGTAAAGTTGTGTTAACTTTCATCTTTTGAATGTTATTTTTTTGTCATTTATCAAATAATTTCAGCATTTTGAAAGAGGTCATATTGTGTAAAACAAATTTTTATTTACGTTTTATAGTTACATTTATTTGGGGTTTCACATTAAACAACCAATGTATGTGGTAGTACACGTACAGATCCTGCCTTTCAATATAAAATTCATAATTTGATATGGCTGTGCATTTGTCAACTGTCCAGCAACTAACAGTGTTAGGCACGTCTTAATTTTGACTCTGACACAATGTAAAGAAACATGAGTGTTGCAAAGGTTTTGAATAACAGAAATAGTATTTCAAGTTTGCCATCACTAATTTGCAGTACCGGTGAAAAGTTTTGATAACATCCCCAGCAACACATTCTATCCATTCTTTAATTACAGTTTTTCTTTCCCATTCTGTTGTATATTTTGTCCCATATTTGGCCATGTAGTGGGGATCATGTTTATTGTTACCTTAACTTGTTATCTGACATGAATGTGGGTGCCGCATCCAGCAGGTCAAAGAGATGCCTGTGAGATATTACATAGTCAAAACAAAACTGCGCTTTCAATTGATGTGGCACATCAAAGTTAACCACCATCTAAGGACTTCATCCTCGTTATGTGCTCTTTTAATAGGGTGAGCTACAAGATGACAGCATTTATGGTTTTTGAATTATTGCTTATACATTCTGGCTGGGATGGACTTACCCACTTGCTCACCCACACATTTTTGCTCTACAAGCCCTATGCAATAACCAGCACAAAGTTCCACAATTCAATGACTGTCCAGAAACTATGCTGTTGAGAGCCAATTTTTTTTTTTTTTTACACAGACAGCCCTTGACGTACAGTATATCACAGAGATCCATATCTGCTTGCTCTATGGGCAATGCCCATATGTTTAGCAGGAAAGGGGGTGTGGCAAGCAGCAGATCCTTTCCATTTAAAGAAAGAGGCACACAAACATGTAATTTCTACAAGACTTGGAATTTATAAAGAGCCATGTGCTGTCAGAATGTGTGTACCTAAGGTATATTTCAGAACATGTGCACTAGGGTGGTCCAAAAAACTGAAAATTATATTTCTTTCTCTCCACAGGGCTAATTTTATTATACTTCACGAAAAGGAATTACACGTAAAATTTCATGTCTCTATCTCATCATTTAGAGGTCGCCCAAAATTTCACTTTTTTTTGTCAGCTTGGTCTTTGAGGGTGTCGGAATGGTCTTTCGGTGTTCGTGAACGAGACGGAAGATGAACACTCAGGGCTCGAACGAGTACTGGTTGCCATAACCTGAAAATAGGAAGAACAATGAAAAGATGAAAAGTTGGGCGACCTCTAAATATCATTGTATTGTGATGAAACTTTGCATACAAGGAGAGGAATGCAACAGGACAAAAAGCAGTGGTGTGGAGAAAGGATAAATGCACTTTGAAATTTT
>OMMV01234012.1:0-18990 GCA_900302635.1 Chatrabus melanurus | reverse complement strand
TTTTTTTCAGTGGGGGTTTTTTTCCTGCTCAGAAACTGTGCAGGCACGTAGCCAGAGGGGCGAGGGGTGGGAATGGCCCCCTCCTACCCCCTCAGAATAAAGATCCACTTTTGAAGACATTTTACTTCTTCTTTTTTTTTGAACTATACTGTTGGGTGTGAGAATGTGTTGAAATCATCAGCTTTATAACCATTTTTCTTTTTCAGGCAGGAAAAGGATGCATGAGCATTTTCAAATGACTGAATATCTCTTGGAGTTTATTTACATTAATCAGTAATATCATAGAACAGGAATGTACTGTGTGGTAATTTTGTAGCTGAACTTTCAAGTCTTTTTTTTTTTTAAGGAAATCCTTCTCTGCTCCACTCCACCATGATGTTGTGTAACTGGTGATGCAAAACTTGCACTATGCACAATTTCTCCAATCACAGCCAGATAAACCGATAACTTCGTCAGATTTGTCATGGGTTCTTGCTGGCTTTCCTCACTAGTCTCCTTGTTGCATGGCCATTCAGTTTTTGAGAACTACCTACCTGCCACAGGTTTACCAAACAGTACCCTACTCTTTGTATTTCTTAATGAATAATGTAAATGAAGTCCAATACATATTCGTTGATGTGGAAACGTTCATGTATCCATCCCCTGATGTGTCCAAAGAAAACTGACTCTAAAGTGATGATTTATTTGTGTTATACTAATGGGGACAAATACATATTCACACTTTTGTTTTGGGTTTGATATCTTTATTTCATGTATGTCACATTGTAGACATTCATTTTCACTGTGAGTTTAAATGGCATAATTTTAGAAGTTTTAATTATAAAGAATCTTGATTTTTTTTCTTTTTTTAGTTTGATGTCATAAAAAAATTAAAAGTAAAAGCTCAAGGGGGCTCAATTTTTTCACAGCACTGTATGTAGTAGTATACTGTGTTAGCCCAAATATAATACGGGATTTTTTTCCCCCCCTGAAAATACATCTGAAAACTAGAAGGCAGTTAGAGAGCACATACCTCCACCAAAGCCTGATATGTTCCAGAAAATATGTTCAGGATCAAATTCAAAATAAAATCCCTTATTTTCTCGGACATTGTCCATTTACTCATCAAATTTTATCAACATGCTCTCACAACCTTTTGAGTTAAATGTTGCTATGTTCCAAACATTCTTCTGGATCTCAGTTCCAGAATATATTCCAGATCAGCTCCGAAATTGCTCACCAAATTTCATTGAAATCCATCCATAACTTGAGTTATCTTGCTAAAAGTCAAACAAACAGACAATCACCAGTGAAAACATTACCTCCTTGGCAGAGGTAAATATGGGGTCATCTTATAATCAAAGACTGGACTTTTACATGTCAAAAACATACACAACAGTATGTTGTGACAGAAACCCTTGAAAAGAACCACTTTTTATTAAGAACCATCCACAGGTTATAAAAATAGGTGTGAAGTATAATTTACACTCATGGTGCCGAACATTGCTTCTCTGCATTTTAACACCACAGTCGTGTTTCTACACAACTTTAACAAGATCACCACAAGAACCAGCATAAAACATTCACAAATAACACAATAAATCACATTTACCAAGCATTATTTACAATTCTCTCAGGAGCCGTTGCACTACTGTTCTTGCATCATCGTAAACTCCTCCCCCGATTGCTGCTGCTGGCATGACGTTGCTGCTGTCCCCACATTATGGATCCATGTTATTTTTGCTGCTTAAACGGCATCAGTAAAGATTTTACCTTAATAAACAGAGCAGCAGAATCACACTACGTCGTGCGCTGTGTACTTCCGCCTTCTCTCGTCCTCAGAACTGCAGCAGCCCCTCATTACCAACAACTCCTTCAGGCCCAAGCAAACAGCAATAGTGCAGAAGTATCTCCCTATGGAGAATTGACTGACTGACATGATCTGAGGAGCCAACGTTGGCCAGTTTGCACTCTTTGTTGCCCCACTGTTTCTTGTACTTTTGCTTAATGCAATCTTGGCAGCTGTTTTCTCTTTTGATGTGCTCTTATTAGTATTATTTTTAACCCTCCTGTTGTGTTCGTTTCGGCTAACACTCATAATGCTGCATAACTCATTGTATATATACAATGTATGAACATTGTATTTGATTATAAATCCACAATAATAATAATCTACTTTCCAATTGAAACTCTGGGTCGCCACAGCAGATCCCACATGGATCTGCATGTAGATTTGGCACAAGTTTTACGCCGGATGCCCTTCCTGACGCAACTCCACATTTCATGGAGAATGGGCAGGGGTGGGGTTTGAACTGGGAACCTTCCGCACTGAAAGCGGTTGCACAAACTGCTACCCCTGCATTATAAATCCACAATGATACATATATTATCACCTGATGTGTTAGATCTTTTTATCAACTTCAACTCTTGTTAACATTACAAGTTTTGAACTTGTTGTGAGATGTCCCATGAAATGGACAGACCACCTAGCGATACTCCACCGGGAGCCCGACCCCGTGTCTGGCTGTCCGTCCGTCCATCCGTCTGTTATGACGTCCCGCCAAGTGGCCTTTCTGTACTTATGTCATATCTCAGGAACTACTTTAGATGGACACTTGATGTTTGGCTCATATGAAAGTTCTTTGGAAGGGCTTTCATGATTTGTTTATTTGGTTGCGATGGTAACCATGGTTGCTAGGGAAAATTCTTTCTTAAATATTGCAGGAACTACTTATGATTGACACTCGATGTTTGGCTCATATGAAAGTTCTTTGGAAATAAAATAAATAAATATAAAATATCTAACATTGTTTCCAACCAGCCTCACAACCACAGACCATGTGGGGCATGCCAGCCCAGGACCGCCACATCCGGATTCTTTACCTAATAAAGATTTATTTTTTCAAGATCAACTACACATTTTAGAGTGGCCTTTTATTGTGACCAGTCCAAGGCACATCTGTGCAATAATCATGCTGTTTAATCAGCATCTTGATAAGCTACACCTGCTAAGTGGATGGATTATCTTGGCAAAGCTGAAGTGCTCACTAAAACAAATTTTCATAAATTTGTGAAGGAAATTCAAGGGAAATAAAGCTTTGGTGTGCATAGAAGTTGTCTCAAGCCAGGCTCCCATTGCTGATATTTGACACCCGACTGTGTATGATTTTGGCACAAAAAAAAAAATTGGATCCCCAATCGGGGCCTGAAAACAGGTGTAATCTGTGGTAAAAGTAGCATTGTAGAACATTGTGAGCAATTGGGAAAGTTTTAAAAAATGTTTAAAAAATTTGTGACACATCATGATCCACAAAATGTAAATAATCTGATGTAATTTGTGCAGATAGGGGGTAATATGCATATTTTGCTTTAATTTTACAGATGACTTTGTTTTTTATTTCATTAGTGCATTTTGAAATATATCATTTTTGATTGCATGTGGATTTGGCTGCTCAGTTATTTTGATGCCAGGCTACAGTTTAAGCTAAAATTAAAATACAATACAGATTATTTTCTGTTTTGGAGCAAGCGGTGAGTGATTTTGAGTGCAGTGGCTGTGTGTAGGGAAGTGGGGGGAGGCGTACGGCTCTGTGTACGTACAGCTCTTTGAGCGATGTTCACTGCTCCACTCATCACTCTGGCAAAAACATAGATATCATACATGTGTATGATATCTATGTGACAAAGGTAGGTGACGGTGGACATGCGGGTACAACATGCAGTGATGGGGATCTACCGTCGTCTGAGCAGAAGCCTCCTTTGTCTCTCCTCTGCAACATAAATCCACAGCTTAAATCCTATGAAAAGCATGTCACGCTCTTCAACAGAAGACATTTTTCAGATGTTAACAGATACAGTTTAGCTTTGTGGAAAAAATGTGGTAAGAACCATGGGAGGTTTGTGGAAAAGTGCGGTAATAAGCATGGGAGTACCGCATAGACTGTATGGAGTAGCGTTGTGCAGCTCATGCACACAAGCACGCCTGTCATGGGACTCATCCGTACTCGGGTGTAGACGGCAATAATAGTAGGGAACACGAATTTTGTCTGCTATTTTCATAAATCAGGCCCGATTTCCTCATTTTTGGAATTGGGACGGAAATTGAGGCCAAAAATCTGCAATGGGAGTCCAGCTTTAGATCATTTACTTTGACTCATGTAAAATGGGATCCAAAACAAAATTGCTGCATTTATATTTTTGTTAAGTATAGTTCTGGTAATTTTAGTTTGGTATCTGTAACTGAAGTGATTACATTCAGATGTTAAAAGCAGGTTTCAGTAGTGCCTTATTTAGTGAATTTTATTCTCTTTGCAGATACAGTAAATATGATGGAATGAACAACATTTACTTAAACCCCAGTATGACGTTGTTGAATGATGTACGTCTCATAAAAATTTTCTCTGTGCAACGGCTTTACTTTCACTGCTTGTATTAGGGGTGCAATAGCTCACAAAACACGGTTCGGATTGGATTACGGTTTTTCGACAGAGCTGATCATTTTTCAGATCAGCAACAAAAGGGGAGACAATTATAACTTTGCTTTCCGAGTGGCCCACCACTGAGAAAAAGCCAGGAAAAGTCTTTTTTCTGGAGCTCAGTGGATTTCCAGCCACCTCAGCTCTACCCACGCTCAGCTCAGTGGACTGAGGACGGCATGAGGACTGAGGAAGGTGCAACAGACAGTCCACCCTCAACTCCTGATATTTCTGAGTGATTCTTTCTGTGCTTGGACCCTAATGGGTGTTGAACCTGCACCAGACTGACTCAAGCCGAGCACAAGGCGGCAGAGGCTGTCTACTTTAAACAAGCTCTGTTCAGGTGAATGCACAACTGCTTTTTCCCCCACTCACAACTGCTTTGATTTTACTGCAACTCTGAATCAAGATTTATGCAATTATTATTTTAAAAACAAGGCACTGTGAAAATCAATCTGTATTTCACACTATTATGTAAACTTTGCCATTAATACACAGTTCATATCTTGAGTGTTTCGGAAAAACCTAGTAAGTCTATTTTTTTCGAAAATTGAGTTAAGACCATTTTTAGACTGACTTGGTTTTACCTTATCTTATGATATACCATTTGATAAGAAAACATTTATGGTTTCATAGATATTGAAGCAGCAAGACCTAGCAAGTTCCGAGAACTGATTAACTTATTCAGCCAAAACCTAGCAACTTTGAACTACGGTCAAAGCCAAAGTTCGATATTCTGCCATTTCCAGAAGCAACGGAGGGGCCCAGAGGTATTAATGAAGCAAAAAAAGCAAAACATCTTGAAACTGATGCCGTCTTTTTTTGCTGTTTTCTCAACTTTACTGTTTCTGTACGTACTAGGTTTTTCCAAAACACTCAAGATATGCATACCGAACCATGGGGGATGGTCCGTACGAATCATGGATCAACTATAATCCGTTACACCACCAGTTAGCATTATGTTCTTTTGTTCTTATTCCATACATTAGTTCAAGGGTCACCAAATCTGGTCCTTGAGGTCACCTGCCCTGCATGTTTTCCATGTGTCCCTGCTGCTACCACAGGTGATTAGTTTAGTATGGTTTTTCCTCACTCTTGACTGACTGAGTACACCAGACTGAGTTAATTTGCAATGGGTGGAGCAGGGAGAGGTGGGAAAACATGCGGGGCAGATGCCCTAGAGAGGGGCGGAGTTGGTGACCCCTACACTGCTGTGACCCCTGTGTTTCGACATTCTCAGACAACCTCCAGTTATACAGAATAATCCCATAAATGAATCAATATCCACAGTCCTGACTTTAACATGTTCTCTTCAAGACACTTTGTTCACTGCTCACATTCTGCTTTTTCACAGCTGTCGCCTTGCCACAGATGGTGTCTGCAGCTCATTTGAGAGACAGGGCAGGCTTCAAGCAGAAACATGAATTTATGGAAGTTTTGATTCAACAATCCTGCCACAGCGTGCGCTCTCTGATTTTTATGTCTTGATCTGCCTCTTTTTCCTCTGTTCTTCTGTCATTCTTTCTTCTTGTCTGTGAACATTTTGTTGCAAGTTCCTCCGTTTTATCACTTGGTTTCACTGTGGGAACAGTACAAATGTGACTTATCAATATTAACAGTAACTAATCTTATATTCACATTTAATATTAAATTGTGGCCAATCTTGACCATATTAAAAAAAGTCGAGAGCACATTTGAAACTTCAGAGAGATGAGCCATGTAACAAGGGTAGAGACTAGAAGAGAATCACAGGTGATTTTTTTTCTGGAAGCTGTAGACACAAAAGTATTGAGCACGACAGCCGCTCATTAGTTTCTGCAGGAGCCATAAGTTCACTGTTTCAGAGATGCTGGACATTGGTTGCTTGACTGAAAATAAAAGACAAATTTGCTGTAATTATCAGGTAATTTGGACGGGCAGTTCTTACACAAACATTATTTTGTTATCTCATGGTAAATGTTGGGCTTTTGCAGTGATAGGTTTGTTGCTGTAAAAAGAGTTTCTCCAGTGGTAGAAGCATAGGGCTTGGACAGCAAAAATGTAGATGAGTGGCTGGTGGCTTAGTTAATCCGTCCCAGCCAGCTACTCTTGACAATAACTGAAAAACAATAAATCCTATAATCTTGTGAGTCACAAAATTAAAAGCACATGCACTTAGGACAAACCCTGTTACACCTGGTGAGCTTCGATGCACCAGATTAATTGAAAAAGCGACTTAATTTTAGGCCTGTACAATATGAGGGAAAAGCTGCGATGTGCGATATCACTGTTCAATATTGCAGTGATGCTATGACTTGCAATAAATGAACAATTAAAAATGTTACTTAAGCCCTTCTGCCCAGAGGTTATTTGATGTAAGCTTTGTGGCCAAGCACTCTTAAATAGTAGAGCAGATAATTGCAAATATTGCCAAGATATTTCACATGATGGTACAAGCATGAAATTTGTCACACATGTTCTATATAGGTAACTCTTCAAATTTGCCTGATTGGCCACTTGAAAATCCAAGATGGCGGCCCTATTTTCCAAGATGGCGCCTGGACAAATTTAAAATCCTCCAATCATATCGAAACATATACCATATTATTTGCCTGATCATAAAGATTCTAAAAAGGTATAGTTTGGACTATCTGTGACTGACTGTTATGAAGTTATGGGGCAAAAACAGCAAAAATGGTGACAAAGGTCAATTTCAGTTTGTACAGGGGACAAAAATTTAAAGTTGCTCCAATATTGGTAAAAAGTGATGTAAATTACTGGTTGAGCTAATAGAGTTTTAAAAAGGAATAGTTTGCACCCTCTGTTATGCTTAGTTCTCACGTTACGGGGTAACATATATGGCATAGTATCCAATGGACGTTGACCTTGTTTGACTTTAATTTGGAGACCAAACATTCAACACAGTCAAAACTATTCCATTTATGGATCCTATTTGCTCAACCAATAATTTGCATCACTTTTTACCAAAACTGGAACAACTGTTAACTTTTGACCCCTATACAAACTGAAATTGACCTTTGTCACCATTGTTGCTGTTTTTACCCCATAACTTAATAACATTTAGTCATACATAGTCCAAACTATACTTTTTTATAATCTTTTATGATCAGGCAAATAATATGGTAAATCTTTCAATATGATTGGATGATTTTAAATTTGTCCGGACGCCATCTTAGAAAATATGGCCGCCATCTTGGATTTTCAAGTGGCCAATCAGGCAAATTTGAAGAGTCACCTATAGAGAGTACTGATGCCAATTTTCATGCTTGCATCACTATTTGAAATATTTTTTCACTTACCTGCTCTACTAAAAAAAATAAAGTTTACTTTTCAGGTCTAAAAATGGCCATATACTAACTGCTGATCTAACCTAGCTTGAGGGTATAATTTTATGCTTTTATCCAAAACAAAAGTAGTCTTTATACAATCGTGGAATTTAGTGATTTCCAGCACTGAACTTATCTCAGGCAGGCTGTTTGTTTTCATTACAGGTGCCAGTTAAAATCTCTCCATTCATGAGTTCAAATTACTATTGACGTTTGTATATTTACTGCTTATACTTAAAACACAGTGCTTTTACCGTGAAATAGTTTAACTGAAAACAGGCCTGTTTTTGTATTGTGCAAGTGTTCATCATGGTTTTATTGATTAAAATCAATGATGGTACACAAAAATCACAGTTCGGTATGTTTATGTTTTGGAAACAATAAACACATTAAAGATATTTTGCCTTTGTTGTTTAGGGTAGCGTGTGCCTGAATAGTCTTTTCAGATTGTTACAAAAAAATTTTTTTTTTTAATTCTTGTGAAATATGTTTCAAAAATAAATGTGACTTATACTCCGGTGCGACTTACAGTCCAGAAAATATGGTAATTGTGCAGCAGTACTTTATTTTGCTTTTGTAAAACCCTGTGAATGCTGGATGGAAAATTAGGAACACCAGTGGTTGAACTTGCATGCAGTATTTCTGGCACCTGCTGAACAATGAACACATGCTCGTCGGTGTGCTTCACGTTCACATCAGCATCAGGTAACGAGTTAAGCTAGCAACCATGGGGAGAAACATGATGCCCAATACATGGGCAAATACGTGATGAAATATACAACGCAACGGGAAAGCAAAGCCGGAATTAATGAAAGGAAAGAACATATGGCTGGGGATAATACTAAAACTTTTTGTCTATACTGCAAATTAGTGATGGCAAACTCTAAATATTGCACAGGAACATGTTGATACCTTTGCAACACCCATTTTTAGAAATATTGTTCCACAGTCGATATCAAGAGGAAGACATCACATGCTGTGCTAAACCAGGCATTATTATGTCACCAAGTGTTTCGGAACAATATTTTGAAACGTTCGGCACAGGTCTGTACATGTGGAAACATGTGCATTGCTTGTTCTATGGTGGATTCTTGGAAAGGTTTTGCGGTGTGCTTGCATGACATTTTCCAACAACAGAATTACTCGCTGCAGTCTGAAAGAAGAACTGCATTATTTCCTTTTTTCTACCCTGTATGCAAAAGATTTGAGGAATGTTTATTAACATTTTGTGTGAATATGTTGTTCATGACATTGAAGGAAATGTAAATAGTTCAGAGCAGCTGAGTGAGTTTTATTGTGTTCTTCTCTTCTGATGATCAGAGTCTTCAAACGGATCTTGTGGGTTGATGGTATCGTGAATAATGTATGATTGCTTGCGTGGTGCATGTCAAGACTGGAGTCTTTTACATTTCACCCGTCTGACCACTGACCTTTTTCTGTTTGACTCCAACATGAAACAAGATTCGACTTGTTTGTGAGCACAAGCAGACTGGCTTCTCTCACTGTGACAGCAAGCTATATTATTTCATCATATCGCTGTTATAAGATTCTATCCAACCTTTGCTGTGTTTCCGCCCGCTTCTGCTGCAGGCGCATTATAATAAAAACTAGATTTGTCCTCCCTGAGCTGAAAATACAAATGAGCAGCATGATGACAGCAAGTGCGGAATATAAATTAACTTTCACAGTCATCGAGTATCACATGGCCTCGTGTTTGGAAGCTCCACAGGAGAGCTGATAAACAAATAAAATCAGATAAAGGAACGAAATGAAAAATAAAGAATCCATTGGAAATTATGTAAACATGAATCTCCTTTCATATTTTCCAAATATTGTCATCATCATCGTCAGGGGGATCGATAGAAGTAAATCAAGTCTTTGGCTGGTATGGTTGTTTTCTGACATATTTGGAGAAAAACGAGTTGAATAGAGACTAGGGGTCCGCTGATCCAATATTTCGGATCAGTATTGTTCTGATATCGGCCAAAATTATGAGATCGGCTATCTGATCTGATCCGAGTCTTCTATTGTACATGAGTCATGTTGTGGGCTATGTACTTTTTCCTTTAGGGGAGTAGATTATTTGTTTCACAGTTTCAGTTGTTTTGGTAGATGGCTAGGTTAAGGCGCGGTCGCACCTAGGCATTTGGGTCAATGTATTTGCATTCGTCGGTGATCGCTAACCTCCGGTAGCCTGTGCTGGCCTTCACTGGCCTTCGCTGACGAACAGCAACCGCGTCCAAAATTTTCAACATGTTGAAAATATTTCGGCGATTGCTGACATACCTGTGGCTATGTTGGAGACCAGTAGAGAAGGTTAACCTCTGCTACAACCAAGGTAGCCTCCGTTGGCCTTTGTTAGCCCTTGTTAGCATCCAGTAGCATCTGGTAGCCGAAGTTACTGGTGTGATTGTCTATGCTGAGTGCTGCTTCGCCCTGCCTGCTCAGAATCACTGGACAGTGGTGTGTCGAACCCCTCTCCCACACGTTGCCACGTTGGCAAAGGTTCCGCTTCTTCTAATGGAACGCTGGCTAAGGCCAGCCTCAGATGGGCTCACGGTGTGGAATGCAGTGCTGCATTTGAGGTTTGGTACCAAACTCCGGGATCGCGATTTTTGCCGAAGTATGGCCACTGTTCTCTCCCTTTCACCTCGTTCTCAGTCGCTTGGGTAAGCGTCATAATGTGACTGCGCCTTTAGCAAAGTACATCCAGACAAATGTATTTATTAATCATTTTTCTCCCAACTCATCTTTCCTTGCACTACGGTGCCATTCCTTATTGAACGTAGCCTCTTGCTCCCAGATCCTACTTAGTCTGCACGTTTGGCTAGGCTTTGTTTATCCCAGCTTTTAATTGCTTTTACCAATAACGGTGATTAAAACTCTACCCTTCCCTGGGGTCGGGAGGTGGACCATAGATTGATTACATATGTGTCAGGGAAGGGTGATTGATGGGGAAAACCATGCACATTCCAGGCATCCCCTCCCCTTAGAGACCATGGGAAAAACAGATTTTTCTCCACAACCATCACAGTTGCACTGATGCTGATATCCAAGTTCCATTAATTGTACTGGACGCTGCTGGGGAGTTGAGTACAGGCATTGTTCCAGAGGTAAGTAATGAGGACGTAGGAGGAAGAGACATTGCAAACTAAATTTTCACTTGGAAATACAGGATTAGCAGATTATTTGTTTTAAGACAAGGAAAACTGTACCAGATTGATATCAGTATTGGCAGATACTGAAGGTTCCACTATTGGTATTGTATTGGGCATGTAAAAATTGTATCATATCGTGCCATCCCCAATAAAAACATGTAAGAATTGAATCTAACATATTTAAATAAGACTGAATAAATCAGCACTTGTAGCGGAGATCATAAACCCAGTTATATTGGTTCAATGCATGTGGGCGGACCACTGCTCGGGTTGAGTGGTTGTTCTCTAAGCGATGTGTCAGGGGATCAAATCCCAGTCGCACCTAACTGTGTCAAAGTGTCCGTGAATAAGATGATGAACTCCAAATTGCTCCATGAAGGGTATAAAATAAATCTTCTCCTGAAGCTCAAGATTGACTCCTGCTTGTAAAAATCTCTCAATTGGGTTGGAGGCACAACAGGGTTGGCACTCCAGTCACTGTGAAAACATTCAGCTGGATTGAAACCACATGAAGGTGGAGAATGTTCTGGTACTATGTCATAATATGTAGCTGCAATTTGGCATTCCTCAATTCATGACTTGCATGGAATGTTAAAATGTCCAACCTTACAGTAGAAATAAACATGTTTACAACATGGTACAAAAAAAAGTTTTAGTTATAGGTTATAGTTTCCCCGTTAATGACAACTGTTTGGGGGGGGAGGGGTGGATAAAACTCACCTGTTTAAGCTATTTAATTTATGCATAATTAGGGGCATGGCAATTTGAGTGACAACTACCATCCAGTCAGCCAGCCGCTAGCACAGCATTAACAGTCGTCTGTTAGCAGGCCGCCAGGTCCATTCTGAGCATTTTAATACAAATATGAGATATTATGGCTTGCTGTGCAGTAAAATGTATTAATTGACCATCTAAGAAGTCTGTGCTCCAGTATTTTCAGTTGAAATTTTATTATTTATTTTGTATGTTTGCGCCATTACTGCTCGCAGGTGCTGATAGCTAGGTGACGTTAACTACACTGATAGTTGAGGCTATATGTCGGTCATGGATTTTAACACCGACACCAAAGACACCCATGACAAAAACCACCACCCAGTACATAAAAATATGCATTGCTCAATCACCCGAAACCAGGTTACCGAGCTTATTAGCTTTAGCTACCGCCATAACTTCGAGATAGATGGGCATGTTTGGGTTTCAATTGTCCTGCCCAGGTCACGCCAGTCTCCACCCCTTTCCCTCTTTACGGGTAGACCTTGAGTCAACCCGAGATGGTGACATCTAGAGGCACCCCACTTCACCTACAAACCTGCTCTTCAGAAAACCTATGGGTGATGGCACGGAAGGTTTGTCCGTTATATATGATGTTTGACCTTCGGGGGTCGAAGAGGACCACAGTGTCACTGGCTGGAAGTTCCGTGTGTCTGCAGGTGACTGATGAGGCCAATGCACACCCAGAAAGTTCTGTCACAGTAGAGACAGCTGACACCTGGATCCTCGGTGCACTGCCCTTTTGAAGCTTTCTCATTTCACACTTCTCTTGGGCATTGCTGAGGAGCCTGGTCTCACAAACAGTGGCGCCAGAGTGGATCATGCTATGCCAGCCTGCAAGGTTTTCAGCAGTGGCCTCCCAAATGTCTGTGTCAATTTGGAAATTCTTCAGTGTCACTGTCAGATCTTTGTAGCACTTTCTTTGGCCACCAAGGGAGCGCTTACCATGCTGCAGTTCTCTGTAGAAGATCTTCTTTGGCAGGCATGTGTCCGGCATGCGCACAACATTGCCTGCCGTCTTAGTTGGGCCTTGCAGAGCATGGTGTGGATACTAGTCATGCTGGACCGGCTAGAACCTCAGTATGAGGGACATGGTCCTGCCACTCAATGTGCAGAAGCCTCCTCAGGCAACTCATATGGAAGTGGTTGAGTGTCCTGGTGTGATGACTGTAGAGGTCTCACAAGCATAGATGAGTGAGGACAAGACTGCAGCAGCATATACTTTGAGTTTGGTCACCTGGGTAATTCCTTGATGCTCCCACACAGTTGAGTGAAGTCCAAACACGACACTGGCTTTAGTATATATAACTGTATGTATAACTTACTGTATATATAATTGGCCATTATATATACCATCTATGGTAATACACCAGAGACCTGCCTGCCACCTGCTGGATTGTTGGTGGATGCTGGATGGATGATGAAAATGAGGAGTAGGTGTTGGTAAAATGAAGATGACTTGCCTGGGCTTGTTGCATTGAATAAACTTAGCACCACATGCATGATGGAAAGTAAGAGTTGGTGTGGTTGAAGTTACATGTAGCTTGAACTTGTCAGGTTCTTTAATTTCCAAAGGTCTGGTGGCCACCAAGGCCACCACTGTTTGTTTCCCAACTAGAGTTTTGGAAATAAACTGTTAGCCTTCCACACAAAGAAACAAAAAGACTTCAGCCCTCCGACAACATACTAAACAATTACAAATTGTCTAGTTGCCTAATACATAACTATGCTTGCCATGATTAAAATGATGATTTTAATCATTTTAATTAATGAACAGTGTTTCATGAGCTCACCACACCCACTCTTGCTTAACTTACACAGACGCAAGTGCAAGGCAAACTGCACTGTTGCTCCACAAAAGTTTTCGAGCCTCATCCATCTTCTGTTAGATCTTTCCATTTAATTGGGCGAAATTAAACACGTGTGCATTAGTTAGTTATTGTTTTTGTTTTAGTTTCACATTAAGAGCTGCGATGATGGCAGGAGTGAGTTGTGTTATGTTTTCTTGTTAGAGTGAATAACACAGTCGTAAACCGCAAGTACAATGACTGTTGAAGACAAGCAGACTGAACAGTTTGTGATTAGATGGATTTTTAGCCCTTAGCTAGAAAGAGGGGAAAAATGCTTGCCCTTTGATGAATGTAATTACGTGTCTGCTCCAAATGACCTTGTGTCCGTTCTGAGGAATGAGTATGATGAATTTTGTTTCTTATTTTTAACAAGGAGGCTACATTTTTGCCTGTGTTGGTTTGTTGGGTTGATACTCACAATCACTCAAAACCTAATGAACTGGTTTTCAGCAAACTTGGTGAAAAGGTTGCGTGTGACTCAAAATAGAACCCAATAAATTTTGGCACAGTTCCTTATAATCAAGTTGGAGCTGGAAAGTTTTTTTTGTTTGTTTTTTTAAGATTGCAAAATGAGTAGGCCGGGGGTGGAGTGCTGCGGGACTGTTCCAGGGCTGTCCGGGGCCCCCTCTAGGTGGTACAGGTTGCCTACTGGGTGGCTGCGGATGGTGCGTGTCTGGCGCTGACAGCTGGGGGGGGGTGGGTGTTTCTCCCCTCTGCCCTGGTAAGGGGGCCTTTACCCGGGGGTGTCATGGTGCATGGGAGTGATGCCGGCTCTTGTCCCTGTGGGTGGTCCCAGGAGGGGCATTGGCCCGTGCTCTCTGTAGGGTTCTGGGTTCTGCCCGGCGTTGGGGCTAGGGGCTTGAGTCCTATGTCTCATGGTCATGCTCACAGGACAGCTTCACACCCATGTGCAATAGGAGGGTTGGGTGCACTATGTTGTTGGATGGCTGGACTGCAGTTCCCCCGTGGCGGCACAGGGTCATGGTCCTGTCACGGACACTGCTGTTGATGGTGTGTCTTGCTGTCATGGTTGTTGTCGCTGGTTTATGGTGCTGTTTTGTGTCACCCCCTTAATCTTTGGGAATAGGAAAAGGAGCAGTAAATCATTGCTGTAATATTAAAAATTGTATATATTCTTTACGGTATGAGCCTGCTGTGATTCATATTGTTGCGATATATACAGACAAGGGGTTAAAAAAAAGATTGCAAGATGGGGCATTTTGGGTTTTGGTGGAGGTATGCACTCTGGTGACTGTGTTCTGCTTGAGTGTTGCAGCAAATTCCTTGCTTTTGTGTGACATTTGAAAATGTGTGCTGTGAAAATGTTTATAGGTCTGAGATAGCTTGACAACAAAGAGAAAGCCACCATATGTTTTATTGAAGGTATGTTGTCTTTGACTCATCTTTTATCCTAATCGCTCTTCTTTGATTATGACCATAGCCTGCTGTTGAACTTTACGCCATATCTTTGATACTGGTGTCTCATTGGATCCAGATTAAGGGGTGGGTCTTACCATTGATCTTTAATATCTGATCTTGATTCCATTGGTTGTTATTGTTGATCTTTGAACTTTTGAACCTCACCATGGAGGTGTACTGATTCTGACAAGGACCCCAGTGCAAAGAACCACAATGAAGGATAGTAAAAACACATTGTATTGCTCCTGCAATATAAATAATTGAGTACTGGCAGACAAGAGAGATGGCCAAGATGCAGGCTCGGATCCAGTATACAGAGTTCAGTCCAAAGTTCAACTCAGCTGTCTGTGGGGAAACACAGTAGAGTAATCTGGAGCCAGGCAGAGTTCAGCAACCAGAGTTCGTTTACAGCAACAGTCTTTCAAGGGATTTAGCTATTGGCTTGTCCAACACATAAAAAGGCATTCAGAAATCAGGAATGTTCATACCACAGAGCCCAAGGGAGAAGACGAAAGCCAGAAGTCCGGGGATACAGCAAGAGTCAATAACTGGAGATCAGTAACACAGTAAAAACAGCAGGCAAAAACAGAAGTCCAAGATGATAGCAAGAGTCAGTTACACAGAGTCAGTAACAGGGAATCACGAATACGAATGCTAGAGAGCAGGATGCAACAGATTACAATTTGGCGACTAGGAGATGTTCTCATGGAGTATTTAAAAGACACTGAGTAATTAAACCCGGAAGTGGTGGACATTCGAACACAGTCAAGTTAAGGTCAACAACCCTGAACCAATCTTCAGCAAAATAAGAGCACTAATGAAAACATATCAACATAACACAGAGGGAAAATAATAATAAATAACTTAGACTGACAATAAAATAGACAAAAAACAGGAATACAGCACTGGAGCCAAAAATGTGACCCATGACAGGAGGCTGTTTTCTTTGCCATCTATTTGTCTCCATCTGTATGTCTGTCTGTCTAACTGTCTGTGTCTCTGTAATCATGATCAAAATAATCAAGGGAAAGATCCTGATATTGGCAGTAATCAGCAATCCTATTTACAGGATCAAGAGGTTAGAATCAGACATCCTAGCTCAAAGCAGGATAAGGATCAAAGATCAAATACAAGCTCCACCCCTTGATGTGGATCCATACCACAGTTTAATCAGGTCCTTGACCCAAGACCTACTCCTTCACCAAATTTATTTGAAATTTGTTCATGTCCTTTTGGGATATCATACCCATATACAGATGGACTAACAATGAAAACATACTTTATTTGGAGGAGCTCATTTAACACATTATTTGGTTATAATTTTCACCACAGCCTCATTTGAAGAGAAGGTGTCAGGTGTTACAAATTCAACTATACTTTGGTCAGACTGAATAAATTGCAAATCCCCTTCATACGTTAATCATTTTCCTCCCAAGTCATCTTTACTTGCACCACAGTGCCATTCCTTATTGAACGTAGCCTCTTGCTACCAGATCCTACTTAATCTGCACGTTTGGCTAGACTCTGTTTATCCCAGCTCTTAATTGCTTTTATCGATAATGGTGATTGGAACTCTACCCTTCCCTGGGGTCAGGAGGTGGACCACAGATCATTTACATATGTGTCAGGGAAGGCTGATTGATGTGGAGAACTGTGCATATTCCAGGCATCCCTTCCCCTTAAAGACCACGGAAAAACAGGTTTTTCTCCACAACCATCACAGTTGCACTGATGCCGATATCCAAGTCCCATTTACTTGTACTGGGTGCTGTTAAGGAATTGAGCGTGGGCATTATTACAGAGGTAAGTAAAGAGGACCTTGGAGGAAGAGACATTGCAAACTAAATTTTCACTGGTAGATAAAGGATCAACTCATTGTTAAATTGATACCAATAAATAAATGAACAAATGAATGAATAAATAAGTTTTGGCTCACACCAGTCCAGCTTGCATAGATGTATTTAAAATGTCAGGCAATAATAGTAAGTCTACTGCTGTGTACTGACTATGCTGTGTTGGATTTTGCTGTACAGTTTTGATCCTCCTAAATACACGTGACTTGATGATGTAAGCATAGACAGCTCTATACCATGAATGGGAGTGTTTGTTCATTTGTGCTCTCCTGTCTCCCTTTGAAACTTCTTTGGGTTTTGTAATTTGTGGTCTCGGCCTTGTGTTTTGTCACTTTGAACTGACAAGGCTTGGAATCCGTAATTGGAACTGGTCACTTTCAACAATTTGTACATTGACCTTAATGTAGATCCACTAACACAAGACCAGACAGTTTGAAAACTGGTGTTAGTCATGGGAGGAAAAAAAGCAAGGAAAAAAGCAGGTGGCATGATATGTGACATATTAAGGTAAATATTTAGGAGGGAAATTGTTTTTCTGGGAAAATGGGGCATTAATCAATATGATGTAGAGGTTTTGCTGCTTTGACTGGTGCACACATATTTGTGCATGTGTTTGCCTAAGCTCAGTAAATCACAGTTATCAAACCTCAAAATGAAAAAAGCCAAAGAAAATAATAAACACTGGTGTAAATAAATCGCTCCATTAGCTGAAAAGCAATTTCATCTCTTTATCTTGGAAATTCAATCCATGTAATGCTAATAGCGCTGTTATCGTTTCACTCCGTGATCTCACTATCTGCTCGGAGTCTGGTGATGATCACTGTTGGAAACATATGCCAATCTTCGTGATTCCATTACAAAGGCCTTCTGTGGTGAAACCGAGGTTGTGGGTGATCAGATGGCTTCTCTAATCTACAGGCTGAGAGGACTCGCCCACCAATTGTATGTTGTTTTATGGCTGCATTATGGTCTCTTCCTCCACAGTGTGTGGACCGAATAACAATTGGAGGCTACAGATAGGGAGTATTGATCTGAAGGAGATACAAAAGGGAGGAGTCTTGCACATTAGGTTGTTTAAATTCATAGAAGTAAGACACCCAATGCAATGATTGCAGATAGTCATCAGCAGTCTTTAAAAACACATCCAGTTGATGTTAGTCTGTCTCCATGCACTTGAGTTAGTTTGGCAAGGAATCTAAAGTATGTATAGGATAGTTCTTCCAAACCTCGGTCTGAACTGAAGCCAGCTGCAATATCTCATGTGGACTAGTTGCCATATTTGGTAAATCAATTCAATATTGTTAATACAAGACCTGTACTCCAACTCAAATCTGCAAACAACTATAGCGCATCTTCCACATTCCATATTGAACTATTGGTCCAGTGGTCCACAAACATCTATCTGCCCTTCAAGTTGAAGTGTAGACAGGGACGCTGTTTTGCAGTACAAATCACATGGCAATCAGTGGGAGGCATTTTAAATATATTAATTAATTAAAAATAGATACATTGATAGATAGTTTACTGTCATTGTATAATAAAATTCAATGAAATTTTGTTGGGCAGCAATCCACTCCAATAGCAGCAACAAAAGTCACACAAATTGTAATAAATAGCCAACAATAAAAATAATAAAATAGTCATAAAGGTAATAAAAGGTCAGTCAGATAAAATAAATAAGATAAGAGCATGTTTATATTCCACTTGTCCATTGCGGGGGGGGTATATATGTGTCTGGGGAGAGCATGTTTGTATTGCACTTGTCCATGTGTGTCTGTATCTTCGTGTTGTGTGTGTGTGTGTGTAGGTATGAGTTCAGCTTTTGGGTAAAAATGAGGGATGTCCTGACCTGATTGAATCCAATCGAAATCAACCTGATCATGGCATGTTTTTTTATTTTTTGATTGATCAGTGTCAGATAAATTAATCCTGAGTCACCAAATAAGGGTGCGTTCCCTCTACTTCACTTTATAAGGGCGGTACCAGCAGACCGAACACAAGATATTTAATGTTTTGTGTGGTCAACTTCATTTAATTTGTTAATATACATCCATTACTGCATTTCAGGCCTGCAACACATTCCAAAAAACGTTGGGACGGACAGTGTTATATTATAGATTATAGATGTCACTAAAACCCTTCTCTCCCCTTTTCCAGAT
>OMMV01234010.1:0-16826 GCA_900302635.1 Chatrabus melanurus | reverse complement strand
TGTTTTGCGCATGTGGGAAATTGCGTCTCCATCCTGTATTCATTCTGCGCCGTGCCGCAATTTACGGCATTTCTGGGCTTTAAATAATTAATTAATATAATTAATATATCTTTTTTTATTTTATTCATCATAAAATAAACATTTATTTATCTTATTAAATAAATACACATTTTGCTTGTTTTTTTTGTAAAGCATGTCTAAATGTGTAAACCAGTAACATATGTTTTTCTTGAATAAAAATTATATATATTTTTTTATTTTGGTTAAAAAAAAAAAAAAAGTCTAATTTTATGGAGATAATTTCGTCCATAAAAAACATCAAAAGGTGAAAAAAACCTTTGCATTGCTTTAATAAAGTATTTGTTGAAAAACGAAATTACCTTTATTATTCACTTAAATGAAATATAATGTACACTGAGAATCAATTAAATCTGCGATCGTTTAAAATTTATTACATTTAAGTCGACCACTGGGTTTGGTGGTTTTTTATAAAAGTCACACTAAACATCTAAAAATGTTAAGTATGTTTGATTTATCAACATAAAGTCAGACTTCCATTAAACCTTTCTGTAAATATCTGAATTTAAGAAGAAAACAATTAACAATAGAATAAAAGCTGACCTTAATGGTAAAATGAAAAACCTTTTTGCAATCAACACATTATGCAGATTTGTACAAGTTTATTGAAAATGAAATCATTTCTCAACCATCAAAAACAAAACCCTTTATTTTTGCAAAGTACAACAAAATACATGTTTTTGTCAAGAATGAAAAAAAATGCCAACCCTCCGTGTCCAATAAGATTTTAAAAAAATAGAATTAGCAGGATATTTAGTCATGCTATAGACAATATCCATATAAAAGTAAAATACAAATAAATACAACTGTTTCCAGCTGATATTAACCTGCTGCCATTAACTTTCCTGTCAAACACACTTAACTTCACAGTCTTGTGAAGTTACTTAATTCTCAACATTACTTAAATTCTCAAGCCAACTGCATGAACTGTGCATACATCTGTTCTCTGTATGATTTTAAACACCCGTGACGTTATTTCCCAACACCGTACCTATACCGATTAATGATCTTAAAAAATATATCTTTTGTGATCACAGAAAACCATGAAATATCTGAAAATATGTAGTGTTGTTTTCTGATGAGGTAGCACAGATCGACAGATACGACTATAAATTCAGCCTTCGGTAGGACGTTTCGACAAAGTAGCATGGTTCGTCAGAACACCGGACTTCTGTGCTGCCAACAGATGTTCTAACGAAAGAAATAATAAATTTTGTAATTTAAATAACAATCGTTGAAGAAGAAACTGTGTAAGGTAGTGTTGTTGTAATGTGTTGTTAGAGAACTAAGTTTCAACACAACCTGAAAATTCTGAATTAAACACTAAACAAAGGTATTTTATCACAAATCTGATGGACAATATCATCCAGCTTAAAATTTGACATAATTTAACAGAAATCCCATGCAGATGAATTTTTCAGTCACTGTTGTTTTTCCACTTATTCACCTTATGGGGTCAAAGTCTTACGCCATCGCGGCTTTACCCTCCCATCGTCCTCACACCTGCAGCTTTTGGGCACCCCAACGCAGCTGTTGGGCCCCCCCCCCCCCTCCGCGGCTTCGATGGAGGTTTGACGTCACACATCTCACACAGCGCTTCCCCACATTACACTACACTACACTTCTAATCCAGCACCCTGTGTTTCTCAAAACACACAGCTGTTTTCACTTACAGCAGCAATATGTGCTTACACACCGCTGCAGAAATCCAAAAACACACGTCACCCTTGTGCACACTGCTTCAGACCTGACCTCCCTTTTCTCAAAACACACAGAAAAGACACAGGCGAATCCTTCAGCTCTCTCACACAAAAAAGCCCAATTCTCACAATACAGCAATACACAATGCATGCAAATACAGATTACGTTGAAGCCATTTATTTCCGTCTCCGCCACAGGATTCGGGGTTCATTGACTTAAGTCGGACACTCCTCTGCACCCTCATTCTAATGAACCCACATTAAATTGAGAGAAAGATTCTCTTACCTTTTGTTGGCGCCTTCTGTGTTCTTAGAATGAGAGTGAAGCTTTGGTCTCGGCTCAGGTCTGCCCCACATTGGGCGGCAAATATGTCGTGGCGAGAGACGCAGAAAAGAGAGCTTCATCGGGTGGAGATGGTTTATTTAGAATCAAGACAGTGAACAGATGACAACATGAGGCTTTTCTGCCATTTGGTGATGTGGGACATACGCAAATAGAGATAGTCTTCGGGGACATGCACTTCTTGGCGTCAGCTTTGGCCTTGGGCAAAGTCACAGTGTACGGTCATGACATCTGATATGAATTCAGCTCCCAGACGCTCTGCTATTGAGAAAGCTGCTTAAATGAAAGGTTTTTGAGATTATTGGATCTGCACCAAAGTGTCAGAGCGCCCAGGGTTTAATTTTTCTATTAGTGTTTCTGTTTATTTCATTTAATGGTTGTTTTCAATTCAGTTTTGTAGTGTGTACATGTATTATGTACTTGTGTGTGTCATAAAGCTGCTTATAGAAGGCGCGTCTGAGTATTGTGCCCTTTAAATACCACAAGTACGCTGTGCTCCTCTTTAGACCAGGTTTTTGGTGGTCTATGGTGTAATCACTTTCTGCTTCCACACGATATCAATGTACCAGTGCTTCACCTGACCACACCTCATTTTTTTAAACCAACACGTTCATGGGCACACAAATGAGAACAATTGTACTTGCGACTGGGTGCTAGTAAAAATGTCCCACGCAAATGCCCTCCCTGAAACAGAGAGCAGTGTCATATCCCTGTAGTTGTTGCAGTCCAGAGGATAAGTCCTTTCTTGGCACCATTTGGGATGATTCCAGTCTCCCAAGTGGAAGCAAAGCTTGTTTGCAACACAATAAGAACAGCGTCTCCATCCACCTGAAATAGTTCAGCCTGGATCCCATCGCTGCTGCTGTTATTAAGAGCTACTCATAACCGCACTGATCCACATCAAACACCCACAAAGACATTGCAGCTGTGTGACAGCTTCATCTCTGCTGTCATTCCCTCCATTTGTCACCATGCAGTGTTCATGATTTATTGTTAAAGCTCTTTGGCTGCCTATGCTTAATGGGCCATACCTCCCTCCTTACTCAAACACTGCGATCTTTAATGCAGCATTTCACTCTGTGAGAACATTTTCATTATTTAATACACATCGCACCACGCGGTGTTTGTGTTCACTGCCAGCTGCTCCAGCGTTTAACACGATTAATTACATGCTGCACTTGGAGAGGACACGTCGCCTCTGCCAGGGTAATCTTACTTCTACCAACCAACAGAGGAGCCCACTCAGAATTATTATATCTCAATAAGACCTTTGTGGCAACATAATGCGAGAAAGCTGAATTACAAGATAAAAGGAAATCCTGTCTCATAAGTACTAAATGAATTGAAGCAGCAGATAAATATTTTGAGACAGATTTGGATCGCTGCCAAAATTCAACACTTCTTTGGCCAAAGGATCATCTCTCCAGTCATTTAATCAAAAATCTGTGACAGACTTCTTGACTGACAGCATCTGAAAACGGGCAGACCGACACATCTCACACACCGTGTTGGTTGCTGCATAATTGTTTGTTACACAAAAAAATAATTGTTGTGATGTCGGCAGGTCTCCCTCTGGAGACTCCATTATGCTAACAGTTGTCAGTAGGTGATTTAATTTAACATTGGCCATGTTGACAGTGACCAGAAAGTGCACTTGGAGATTTCATACCTCTGCAGGCGTAATAATTGCCAACCATTGCTACCAACACAGGAGGGCTTTTAAATGTGGGTCTTTGGGGCTTTGTGCCATACATGAATAGACATGGCAGGAAAGTGATAAAAGAAAGAGTTCCAAGAAAATATTTTGAATTATCCACATCTTCTGGAAAATTTAACCATTTCCTGAACAAAAAAACTTCTCAAAAGAAAAAAATAACCTCACTAAAATCTGTCCTTTGCTTTTTGAGTTATCGGCAAAGGTATTTATTAACAATGATTTCATAGCTTTTAAGATGCACTGAATACTCTTTGTGAAATTGCCCTGCGATGTGGGTTCGTCCAAGAAAGTAAAAGCACCCAATATCAAATGTCATAAAGAATTTGGTAAAGAAGTCAAAATTATATTCAGGACATGGCACCAAGTCAATATTAAACTATAAACACTGTAAAAACATTTGACCGCTCATGTGCCCAGAGTCACTGTTCTGTAGAGAAATTACACTGTCATGTTATTATTCTTTTTGTTGTTCTTCTTCATTATCCTCTTAGTTGTCTTTGTCTTTTTCTTCTTGTTGTTATTGTTGTTGTGTGCATAGTTCTTTCTTTAATTCGATGAATTGTGTTTTTGGAACCAATATGTCAAAGTGTGTAGTCAGCACTGACTAAGCCCCTGATGTAATTGACCAGTGTCACTTTAATACTGATGTTTTTGATTTACAGTACAAGTTTTCATGTCTCTGCAAGTGTCTGCTTTTGAGAGTGCCAATAATATTATTAAATTAAAATTAATTACTTCTGTAAAAATGTTATTTGGAGCAGAACCACAAAAGGTGGTGGAGTCAGAGAATAGTGCTTTTCAGAGACAAGTAGTCACAAAGTTGTTGGAAGACTTACAAATATACATAAAGGTAAAAACATAAACCTAAAGCAAATTTAAAAAAAATAAATAAACCAACTTGGAGACATTAAAGCAATTAAAGACACTTAGAATACTTAATAACCAAGATGGAGGAAACGCTAAATTTTGATGTTGAGTCTGAATCTGGATATGGATTTGTGAATTCTTTTTTGTTTTTAATATTCAAATGGGGGCATTTTTCCTCATTCAGATAAATTTCTTAAAAACAGACGGACTTTGATGACCCCATGTCACACCGATGACATATCCCATTGCAGGCAGCGAGTGAAATTTTGTGCAAATTCGGATAAGAATCTGCTTTTATTGGGATCAAATGTGTATTTAGACAGCAATTGTCATTTGCAACAATAATGTTCACCCTAATGCAAAATTCAGGGATTGGTGATAGTATGTACTCTTTGAGTGCTTTTCCAGTTAAAATTACTTTTGGCATTTTGTATAGTATGAACCTCCACATCATCCAACCCTGCATAAATCTACTTGTCATGTGACTCCCTGTATTTCTTTCTCTTGTAGACATCCCAGACCAGGTGATCCGTGTGTTCAAAGCTGACCAGCAGAGCTGCTACATCATCATCAGTAAGGACACAACTGCCAAAGATGTGGTAGCCCACACTGTCAATGAGTTTGGCCTCCTTGCATCGGCAGAAACATATTCCCTCTGTGAGGTATCTGTCAGCCCAGAAGGGGTCATAAAACAGCGTCGCCTGCCTGACCAGCTCTCCAAACTGGCCGATCGCATTCAGCTTAACGGCAGGTAAGAAATGCAAGGTCACTACTGATGAGGAACATTTATTACATTTTACGAAACAGGAACATTTTGAGAGGAAACCTACAGACATCTACAAAATGTCAAATTTTTGACATTAAAGTACATCTGGATGCATTTTAACACCCTTGATTGTTAGCTTTGTTTAATAATTGGCAGTTGTATCTTTTTTTCCTAAATATATAAAGCACAATGATGCAAACTGCTTCTTTTGGCCACTGAACAGATGATAATGCATGAGGTAAATGTTTGAAAACTCTTTTGTAAAAGATAATAGACTGATCAGTACCTTAGGTTATCATCATCATTATTTTCATCTTCTTCTTCTACTACTACCACCACCAAGTTAAGTGCAGGACTCTTAAAAGAGCTGTTCTTGTTGTCTCACACGGTCCAAACAAGTGTTGTTCCGAGTAATATGAAAAGTGATATTCTCTCTTTTTATTCCAGAACGTGGTCTTTCAGTTTGAAAGCTTTATTTCTGAAATGTACTATTTCTGTAAGATGAACATTTTTATCCTCCTTCTTTTGCTGCTTCTTCTTCTTCTGCACTAGAGTGAGAATGATATTACCTCATTCAGTACACAGGAGCAGCTTGTCACATGTGCAGACGGTGCCATCTTGTGCGCATACAGACAAATAAAAAAAATAAAAAAGTGAAGCTGACAGATAACTTAAAGCTACATGATAGAAAGTGGCTGTAGAGATAAATCTGTTATTTCACAGACCTTAGAAGAAAGGGGGGAAAAAAAGCAGAAGCCTTAAATTTCTTGAGGAGTGACGGTCATGCGTCTGCACTGTTTATTGAGTAGCTACTCCCATCTCTGTCATTCATATCAAGCATTCTTATCCCGTGCCATTTGGTCATAATAAATATTACATTACTTCACCTCCCCATATAAAACTAATCTCATCCCAATAGGGCTAAACTCAGTCATCTTTCAGTGATACACTCCATTATTGTGGTGTCTGGGAGAGCGCCCTTTCTCAAAACAAAAGTCACGTTGTGTTGACGTAGATGTGCTCGGGCCCTGAACATGGAGTGCAGTGTGGGTGCAGGACAGCGGGAGAGTGGGGAGGGGGGGAAGTCGTGCTCGGGCACGGTCGAAGGCACCTGGTCCTTGTGTGAGTACCCCCTTAGAGGATGTGGGCGCTGGGCAAAAAAATAACAACTTGGTTGAGTGGAATCTAGCAATGACGCACCGGGTGTATGATAGTGCCCTTGGCTTTTTTTTGGAATGCCAAGCCTGTTTCTTTTTAAACAGAACATATTTGAAGCATGTGGTTTACAAAGTCTGCCAGTCTGTGGCTCCTCAAATGGTCTGTTTGATGCAGGACATTCTATTCAAGATGAAAGTTCCTGAGACATGAAAGACATTTGGATCACAGGCTGTCGAGTTAAAATGGTCTCCCTCTCAGGTTTTAACTGTTTGTCTCTCACGTCTGCTCTCTTCTGGACCTTCATCATTTGCCTCTCAACTATACTGACATGAATATTTCATTCTGTGTCAGGGGTGTGGGCCTCAGCAGGCAGCATGTTGTGGTTGAAAGTATTTACATGCATATTTATAGTACAGTTCACCCCGAAGGTTCTGGAATCAGTCGTCAGCTGTTATTTTGGTCATAAATTTCAGCAGCATAGGGACAGCAGGAATCACAATTTTCGGGTTCCCTCCTCAAGCGAGTCACAATGATGGGCACCTTTTCACAAACTTGCGTACCCTCGTTGATACAGCTTGTGTTGTTTGAACTACTTTGCACTCACCTCTTGACAACTTTGCAGAGCAAGTTATGTGCTTTACTTTTGTTGTGTTCCTTTATTTTACTTTTTTCCAACCCACTGATTCCTGTCTTCTGCTGTGTGTGTGCAGTGTTTTTTTTTTTCCAGTGCTGATAACCATTTCCCAACACAAAACATGTGCACATTTATTCAACCATGCTCTTTTCATATAGACGCTTATACTGGCTTGACTCAGATTCAGATGCATTTATGAATTGAGACATTGACCTCTGCACATGGAACTATAAAAGTATGTGCACTTATATGCACCCACACATTTTGCTGACAGCTGTATAAGGTGTGCCTGCACACACTTACTTACAAAGCATTCCTGGGCTGCAGTAACACCCTCCATGTGTTTTTATTGATGGCTTAGCTGCAGGGAATAAAGTAGACACACTGTGATGCTGGACAAAGGTTGGTTCACCTGAAGGTTTTCTTTCTCCTGCCATGCATATTTTATATTGTAGAATCTTGAGACATTTGTCTTGGCGCTTTTACTGTCATATTGGCTACAATACAGTGAAAAGATTTCATGCAGCTTAGATAACCTCAGTCATAAAATGTTTGTAAAAATCTTTTTGATACAGCCCGATTTTCTAAAAGAAATGTGCATTTAAAGGTGAAAAGTGCCCATTTACTACTCTTTTTTTATTTATAAATATTGGATATGTTGCAGCTCTTCATTATTGTTACAAGTTTTAGGGACATTAAAAGTGCATAAAACCTTTGGACAGTATGGGACCCTCCTCTCTATTTGAATAGTAGAAGAAGTAGTAAGTCTTATACAGGCCCCGAGGCCCATTGGGCCGGCGCTTATCCCCGGACACCGTAGCGTAAATCAGATGAGAGTCTACAACTCCCCCTGGACAGGATGCCGGTCCTTTGCATGTTACTTCCCCAGTCAAGGCCGGTACCCATTTACAGCTGGGAGAAGAAGTATCTTGTCCAGGGTCACAGACGGGTAGCCTGGAGCACACATGTGGAATCGAACCCCAGTCTATATATTGCTAGTCTAACGCCTATTCCACAGAGCTACCTGCTCTTATTGAACTGATGATTGAAAGAAAGTCTAGCAGGAGACAAAATACATCCATGTACAGCTGAATCCTAAAGTCAACCCACACACAAGCTACCCAAGCCATTTACAATTTACATTCCATTCAGCATCTGTTCTATTATGCACCCACTTTGTCCGTCATTAAGTTGTTCTTCCGGTAATTGCATGTGAAATTTACTACTATTTCTTCCTAAGCATTACTGAGGTTGCAGATACCTTTACACTTTCAGTTCTTGTCAGTTACAGAGCGTAATTTAGAGCTACATCTGTTCTCGCATTGTGGTCCCCCAATCCCCATCCCCCCCGCCAGAGGGTTTGCCTGCTGTTTGTCTTAAGCACTATGATATGTAGCATTCCTAGACTGGCCACTTTACTGCACCGTTAGAGTGCATGTGGGAGTTAAGGGCCCATACCTGTTGACGGTATTATCAAACTGGTATAAGATGTCCGGTATGCACACTGGTATTCCCAGCTCCATGTTTTCGATATATTGAAACGCAATTTTAAAGCGGCAAATAGTGTAGCACTAAGAAGAAATACACACCGATTCTCCTTTTCTGCTGGTCGCCATCTTATGGTGCTTTCACACATACCTCCAGACCTTCGGACTTTTCAGTTTAGTGCCATTCCGTCGTGTGCTGCTGGCAAAAATATTCCTGTCCCTTCTCCTCGTTAAAGATAAAACATCCATTTAGTGTGTTCCTGCGGCAGGCAGTTAACGTTGAAGATATTCCCCTTTTGACAAAAGGCAAAGTGCCGTCGCCTGCTGCTGGTCAAATTACCATGCCACCAATGCAGGTTTTAATCCGAACGTGTGAATTCAATCAGAACTTTACGATCATACAGCCCTGGGAGTTCAGAGTAAAAGTGTGATGTTGACCGCTGAGCTCATTGACTGGACTCGACCTAAATGTATGGAGGCTCAAAGCAGACAAATGCAAATAGTGATCATTTATCCAAATGACCAACAGAATCCTTTCATTAAATGTGGCAGAACATAATGAGGGAAGAAAAATGGTCTGCTGTTGGAAGCTCTCCCAGAAAAATGTTGGAGATCAGACCTAAAGAGAGAAGACTGTTTCTCTCTCTCTCTCTCTCTCTCTCTCTCTCTCTCTCTCTCTCAATGAAAGTATGGACAGAATCTGCTAATACCACGTCACTTTTACCTTTCCTCAAACTAATCTTTTATTGGTGACATGAAATGCCCCATTGAAGATGAAATGTGAATAAGAAGATCATTTAAGAGATTTCTTTGTATGTGTGAAAGGCAGGTTTTTACTGAAGCAGCAAAGTGCACTAGTTGATGTCATTGATTACCACCACTTTGAGTAGAGAACAGGAGTTGATCAGTGAAATCAGATTGTGTAATCTTCTATTCCAGTGTAAAATGTGGAGACGATTGGTACAGCGTGGTACATACTTTGAGACCACTACCATTGTGGGTATTCCCAAATGGCATTAACTTTTCAGATTTGATCAGTTGTCTGGAGAGGTCTCAGAACATGAAATACTTTTGCATCTTAATCACTTTTTAGAAAAATGCAAAAATATTTTATACAATACTTCTTCATTGCTTCAATTTTTCCTCTGGTTTAGAGCTGCTTGTCTGCCCAAGATCAAATGTACTGCCAGCTAGATAACTTGACCTGATTTATCCTTTGATGATATTGATCAGTGTTTATTGCTATAACCACTTTATCTGTGCTCTTGACCTTTCTTGGTTTAGATCATACTTCACTTGAAAGATCACAATGTATTTATTATGGCAATACTGCTTCTAAATATTCTATGGTTAAGCATGGAATACCACAAAGTTCTGGTCTTGGTTCACTTTCTACAACACCTTTAAATGAAGGATTGGAATAGAGGGTGAGTGGGGGCATCACTCTTATGGAATTACCAGAATGTCTTCTTGCAGTGACAACCTGTGCACTGTGTAGTTATAAATTCTGAGAAAACCAATTAAAAATGAGAAAGAGAGAGAGCGACAGACTGCACATTGCTCCTATATTACAGTGATTTCTCTTAATTGACTTCCTGCATATATATGAAATCAGATTTTTTTCAGCATTATTGTGATATAAAGTAAGAACCATCTGGAATGCCGTGATCCCAGCAGAAGTGAGCAGACTATTGAGCCTCCTCACATTGTCATGATGCATTTTAAAACTCTTCGTTGTTGACCTAAAACATTGATTTTTCACTCAAGTCTATTAAATCTAATCCCAACCATGTTTCTTCATGTTTTAATTGGCTTAATATGTAAAAAATAAAGTATAAAATATAGTCTTTTATCTTCCTCCATGTGTAGTAGAACTGTAAAACCCATTGAGGAAGACTTTTTGATTCTGTGCAATGCAAACAATGAACATAATCATGAACATGGAGTATTTTCCTCACTTGGAACTTGTCTGAACTGAGCGGCCAATTCTATTTTTCCGTGATGGTTACACTTCTCCCTTCTTTTGCTCCCTGCAGGTACTACCTGAAGAATAACATGGAGACTGAGACGCTGTGTTCAGATGAGGATGCTCAGGACCTCCTCAGAGAGAGTCAGATCTCACTGTTGCAGCTCAGCACCATGGAAGTCGCAGCCCAACTTTCCATGAGAGATTTTGAACTCTTCAGGAACATCGAGTCGACAGAGTATGTACATTTTTAATGTTCACATCAGGTAATCATTACAGATACTTATGATTGTAGTGCTTTTTATGTGGCGCATTTTGTAAACAACATCCTGAAAGTGTTCTACATTCCAGACAAATGATAAAGAAGCAAACTATGAGAACCATGAAATAACCGCTAGTATATTTGGCAGCTCAGGATGATTGGATTACATATTGTGTTAAAATCTGTTTCCAGATATAGATTTTTTTTTTTTTTTTTTTTTTTTACACAGACCTGCTCTCCTAGAAGCTGTTAGTTCCCTTAACTTGGTTAAAACAGATTTATTTAAACCACTTTTCTTCTGTTAGGTATGTGGACGATCTGTTTAAGCTGGACTCCTCAGGGGGGAGTAACAATCTAAAACAGTTTGAGGTGGTGATAAACCAAGAGACTTTCTGGGTCGCCACAGAAATCCTAAAAGAGCCCAACGCCATGAAGAGGATGAAGACCATCAAACACTTCATCAAGATCGCTCTTCACTGCAGAGAGTGCAAGAACTTTAACTCTATGTTCGCCATCATCAGGTGCGCCGCAAACTGCATGCACATGTGTAAATTCTTGTTCTGGTACAAAAGCTAGTACTTCTTTAGGTCTCTCTGCATTTACTTCATCTCGGCTGACCAGTGTTGCCAGTTTTCGCGAGTGAAACAAGCAAACATGCCTGTGAAAATGAGCCCAGAAGAAATGACTTTGCTTCACCAGAACCCAATAAAAAAATTAGTTAAACTCGACATGGTTAGCCATGTCGAGTTTAACTAATTTTTTTATTGCACTATTACATTTTCCTTTGCGACAAACCAAACCAAAAAGTATATTACAACAGTAATGATGTTAATAGGCAATTATATTTCTTTCCTTAAATTTTGGATCGCGTGACTGCAGTCGTTAAAAGGAAAGTTTAACATTTTTTAACATGGGTTATATTTTTAGAAGTTGTGGGGTCCATCTTGTCACTCAGGACAAAAATTATTTTATTTGACGCAGCATTGATTTAGAACACAAACACCTTCATGTGTCAACCTGCCGTATAATGTAATGGCTCGGGGCATCACTGAAGAGGAGAAAATGTCATTCGAAGTGTCTGGTAACCTGGAGATGGTCCCTAAATGTGTGCTTGGCTACCTCACTAAATGTAAAGCAACTTTTTAAAACGACCGATTATACAGTTACCCGCTTACCTTACCCTCATAGCTGTCCAATGGCGCTGCTGTCAACTGAGTCATTACAAGTCCATTACAGATGAATGCCCATTCTGTAAGAAGTGTCTGGTAGCATGGAGACATTTACCTCTGTAGGGACCGTCTTCATGCTACCAGACACTTCTGACATCATCACCTGTTCAGTGGTGATGAGAAGCAATTGACTGTGTTTTTAGCTTGCCCCCTGCCATTACATCATATAGCTAGTAATAGCATTCTAAATCAATAATGCTCCGATTAAATTCATTTTTGTCCCGAGTGAAAAGATGAACCCAACAACTTCTAAAAATTGAGCCCAGGTTGAAAAATGTCGAACTTCCCTTTAATGAAATTCAGGGAGTCATCAATTTTCATATTTTTTTTACTTAAGTCCCTGTAACTTCTTGTTGAATCTCCATGTTGATTTTATTTGATAATATCATACTGTTAAAATACAGTCTCAGTTTTACTGTAGAGCAGCTAATAGCTCAGTGGATAAGGTGTTGGGCTACCAAAATGTAGACCTGGGTTCGATTCCCAGTCAGGCTACCTGTCTGCGTCTTTGGACAAGACACTTCATTGTCTCAGTCCACCCAGCTTTAAATGGGTTACCGGCCTTGGCTGGGGAAGTGACCTGTGTTGGACTGGCATCACTTCCAGTGGGAGTCGAAGACGCTCATCCGCTTCACTCTATGGAATCCGGAGATGAGCATCAGTGGGCCTCAGGGCCCATATAGGACTTTCTTACTTTTTCAGTTTTACCAAATTTTCGTGTAAATGTAAGTTAGGGGAGTGGAAGTTGCGATTAACGATTCAGCATTGATGCAGTGACACAGGGTATTTGAAACATAATTACATGGGGAAAAACGAAATCACCCAACGCTAAGATAAATGTCAAATGCAAAACCGATTTCAGTGTCATCAGAAGTGTTTTGTGAAACAAGCTGTAGTTATCGATCAGTCATCAGCCTGCTCCTCTTTGTCTGCACAGCTCTCACTCACACTACACCTCAGACGTGTGATCTCTGCGCGCAGTGAAGCCGCTCTGTCTGTGCTTCCACCAGCAGAACATAGTGCACTAGTTTCTGCTTGAATAGATGTTACTCTGATGACAAAATCATGTGAAGAGTTTCAGATCTGTATTTCTTTATTACGTATGGGAGGCAGTAACTTATGTGATTTATTTATGAAAACTTTATGGAATTTTTTATTTATGTACTGAGGTAAATGTGTTTCATTTTTCATTCATGATTTTATTAAGAATGAATTTATCATTGCTAGCCTAAAATAGAGTCGGCTACTTTTCCTCTGTTGTCCATGGCCAGATATTTAACAGCAACCTCAAACTCAACTGCAGTAGGATATTTTTCCTCTAATTACTAAGTAACAATGTGTACGAGAAGAAAGGGCACCAGAAAATACTTGAACAAATGAAGAGGACACAAACGCAGCACAACAACACAAACAACAGGGTGTAGCTAATGAAATAGTCTGTCAATAATTATATGTCTTTGTGAATAAAAAATGGAGGATAATTCAGTTACATTTAACAGTAGAAATACAGAAGCAAGAAATGGGAGCCTGTGGTCATCAGATAGCATTAGAGAGGACACATGGCAGGCAAATGTTGATAAATCTGGTTTTCAGTGACACATCTTCAGCTGAGCCAGAAAGGTGTGATAGATATCAAGCTTCCTGATGTGCACGGCAAATGAATTCCACTGTTTTGCTGTCCTGAGGGAAAAAGCTGTTTGACTAAAAGCCCTTATTTTCTGATGGGAACGGAGCTGTTTTCTCTCCGTGTACTTCTGGTAAACTGACTGATGTGTGTCCTTTGAGTGATGAATGCTGGCAGAAATGGAAGTGCAGTGTTGTGGAAGATTTTACAATCAAGACAGAAATGTCCATATTTGTGCAGATCGTCCCAAGTGAGCATGTGGTTTTCTCAGACATGACAATAATGACAATTGTTTGGTTTCTGATTCGAGAATTTAAGGCTATAATTAGAAAGGTTTTTAACTGGTTTCAACATTATACTGGTTTATGTCCTGTCCAGTTTGTCAAACAGTCTGCAAAGTGTGAAATGCCATAGCATTAATGTGTGTCCTCACTGTTTCTCTTTAATCTGAAATGGTGAAATGTTTTTCACCATTTCAGATTAAAGAGCATTTTCTTTAATCTGAAATGGTGAAATGTTTTAAACATTACCCTTTGATATATTCTTTCCCCAAGACAAAATAGGATCATTCAGTCGAGATGCCCATATGTTTATACCCCCTACAAACGAAAGTATTGGGGGGGCGTGTCATATGAGAGTCACCCTGCCCATCTGTCCATTGGTCCATCAGTCTTGTGAGCTCCTAAACCGGTTTGTGAATTTCAGTGAAACTTCACACAATGATAGCACTCCATACGAAGATGGACTTGAAGGAAAAATAATTCCCGTCCAACATCTTCAATGGGGGATAATTGGGCTTCTGTGTTAATTAATTGCATCTTGTTATTTGAACACAGATAAGCCCGAGAAAGTTGTTGTTGGCCCTGCCAGACTGTCATCTCTAGGCTCAGTTAACATTGTCTGTGGGTGACTGTGTGATTCATCATAGTGAAAAAGTTCAAAATCTTGGTTTGACCTTTGATCCAACATTGTCTTTTGATTTAAATATTAGGGAGGTCGTTAGGACAGCCCATTTTCATTTGCAAAATATTGCAATGATTCGACCTGTCTTGTTGATGGCGGAAGTAGAAACATTGGTTCATGCCTTTCTAGAATTGACTACTATAATGTGTTATTTTCTGGATTACCACTTAACCCTTTATAGGGCACCCATTTAAATATTTGGAAATTCAAACTTTCAACTCTAAAGAGCTATTGGGGAATGTTACAAGACTTTTTTTTTTTTTTTTACATTTGTGACTTTTTTTTCTTTCTCCAAACTTTTTCATTTTTGTGTTGCAAATGAAGGTCAATGAAGTTACCATATATGGTTCCTTGCCAGTCTGGGCCACTGCTGATTGGTCAGATGCCATAATGTCACTATCTGTGAGATAGCCTGATATTCGCTGATTGGCTGGGAGAAATACCACATGGCTGTACACCCTCACAGAAAGGCATGGGGAGGGCATTTTGGATATTTACAGAAGTGACTAAATCTAGTTTTTCGCCCGATAAAAAGTTAATGGTTCAGAACACTGCTGCTAGAGGTTTGACTACATTTCATATGCGATATTTCATCACAAAATACTATTTACCACCATAATATATACATGCAAGCAACTAGTATGGCCTGGGGGGCGTGTCATTTTGTAAGCCTGCCCACAGATCTCTAATTACATTTTGAACCTTTTGTACTTATGTATCATAACTGATCCACAGCATTTTTGAGAGCTAAACAGACTGATGTTTTGTGTAGTCTTTAGACTTTGGTTTTGTTTCTTATACTCAGGTGTCATCTTTCCTGTTGTTACATAAGGTCATGTAGGACAGAACTGTCATCCGTTGTGGTTTTGACCGACAGTTTAAGAACTCTGCAGCATTATGGTCTTCTGCTCTCTGCTGCAACAGCCACTTTAGAACATAAGTGTCTGACCTCCACATCCCTTTACACTCCTCCTCACAGCAGGTTGTCTTTACACATATGGCTCTCTGATTCATAGCTTGCCCCTGGTGTGTGTGTGTGTTTTGTCATAAAATGAAAAGTGAAGAACTACAGACCAAGCGAACCAGATCAGACAGATGATGAAAGAAAAGAACAGAAATTATTTCGTATCGCAGTGCATGAGCCACAGTGCAATTATACTGCAATATATATATAGATACACTGCAATAAAATACTCTAGTTAATTAATTTACTGCAAATTTAAGAATAGAGCTGAGAATAAAACTTGTGTGCCCCTGGGTAAACTAATATTTACATCACATTATACTGATAACTCAAAACAATTTGATTCAAAACTTGCATTTCAGTTTATTCCATCGGTATTTGCATTGCACGGTGCCTCAGGGCTTTCAATAGAAGGTGTCAGACGTCACAATTGACATAATAAAATTCGGAATCCTGGTCACTTCGGGGGTTATATAACACGACGTAGCTCAATAATGTTTACCCTGCACCTGAAGTTTGAATTCCACAATGCCAAAGCTTGCAAACGGCATTTATTTGTTGAAAATCATTACTCCCTGTTTTGGTTTTGAAACCAAAGTGCACCCACAAGTTGGTTTGAAAAACTGAAATTACTCTGCATATTTTTTTCCACCATTCTTGCCTCTGAAATAATGGTGGAACTGATGGATGCTGGGTATGTTATGGCAACCAACCTACTAGCTCTTGGGAGCAGAGGTCTTGGTGATCACAGGGATTTTGAGGGAAATTGAAATACATTTTAAATTAGTTTAATGTATCAATATAAGGAACACTGATACAGTATCATGGAAAACAATGGCAATACGCAGCTGTATCATTTTGTTGTTGTTGTTTGTTTTTTGCACAGCCATAATTTCTGTGGCAGCCATAATTACCGGCTATATAAATGAGACTACTGGAAAATAGAGACTCTGCTATTTGAAGATGGCTATCTGCAGAAAGTACTAATATTGCACGTCAGTAAAGGAAGAAGACTTGTAGATTGGTTTTAAAGAAAATAAAACTATAACATTTGTTCCTCTGTTCCTC